>BHFT01002147.1:0-25993 GCA_004320025.1 Laticauda laticaudata | reverse complement strand
TCCATTCTGTTTATGTAAATTTGGGGCACTTTTTGGAGCGGATAACAACGGATGGAGCCACCCCCGAAATTTTGCTCGTCCGCTGTGTCTTTTTGCATACGTTTTGCATCCGTTGGCCAGTGGGACCTAGCCTTTAAACATTTGCTATTCTATATCAATAGGACTTCACTGCAGTCCACAACATCAACAAAAAATATATACAATCAACAAAGTTTGTTTGCTTGCTTGTTTATTTCATAATAGCATAACAGAATACAACATCAATGCTTACAATTCACAAAAATCATCATGTAAAATGTGCTGTCAAAATATAAACACAGGTAGAGCGAATTATTTTTAAAATGCATAGTAAAATTAATGAATAAAACCATGAATAAAATTAAATTATGGATGAGCAGTTACTAGAGTGGATAAGTCTATGGCTGGATATCTAGATAGTTTAGCCAGTGGACAGCAGTGCCCTCGCAAAGATGTAGTTTTTGCAGGGATCCAGGGATCTTTCTAAGAGGGCAGAACCCTTCCCACAGTCAGTTTGTACAGGTAATCTGTGACTTACAACAATTCATTTAGTGACCGTTCAAAGTTACAATGGCACTGAAAATGTGACATGACCATTTTTCACAGTTATGATCTTTACAGCATCCCCACGATCATGTAATCAACATTCAGATGCTGGGCAGCTGGTTCATATTTATGATCATTGCTGTGTCCCAAGGTCATGTGATCATATTTTACGACCTTCTCACAAGCAAAGTCAGTTGCAATGATTCACTTTGTTAGCCATCCAGAATTGTCCATGGTAATCAATCACTCCAAGACAAGTATAATCTCCAACTGATTTATTAGGAACAGCTCTGGTACTTCTATTGAATTTCCAAACTGAAAGTCATTTTCAGCGCATTTCACAAAATCCACCTTCTATCCTTCCACTTCATTAATCACGAGAACCAATTAACTGCAGCTGGAATTTTTTAATAAGACATACGAAATAACCTTGAACTTTCCAACTCCTTCACCCCCCTTTGCATTCCTTATAACAGTCTTGGCAGCTGAATCTCAGAGTTGATACACTTAATACCTGTGGCAAGAAAGGTCATAAAATGGGGCAAATGTCACTGAACAAATGTTTCAATTTACAGAAATTTTGGGCTCAGTTGTGGTCGTACGTCAAAGACTAGCTGTATAGTATTATCAACCAGCCCCCCTTTTTATTTTCAATATTGGTACTTCTCATGCTTGGTTAGGACCTGGTTGAGTGCCGTCTAGTTTTTTTCTTGGCAGATCAAAACCAGAAGGGCAGATCAGACACTAAATTAAACAAGATTTTGGTTAGAAGTTGCCCATTCCTGACACCATGCTGCTTCGATATCAAAGCCTACTTTGACTAATTGTTGTCTAAGGTTCCAGGACAGGTTCTGAGATTTGAGTCTGAGTATTTGATCACAACTGTTACAGATAGCAGATAATCAGAGTTGGAAGGGACCTTGTAGGTCATCTAATCCAACCCCCCGCCCAAGCAGGAGACCCTACACCATTTCTGACAAATGACAGTCCAATCTCTTCTTGAAGGTCTCAAGTGAGGGTGCTCCCATCTTCTGAGTGCATAGTGTTCCATGGTTGCACACAACCTCTGAGTGCATGGTGTTCCATTGGTTGATTGTTCTCACTGTCAGAAAGTTTCTCCTTATTTCCAGGTTGAATCTCTCCTTGTTCAGTCCTCATATAGAGGCAGGGGTGGGCTGCTTGGGGTTTGCATGGGTTCAGGAGAGCCCCTAGCTAAGATACAGTTACCCCAACCCCACTCCTGGCTGGCCCCATGCAGCCCATTTTGGTTGCAGGTAAGTGCAGGGCATGCATGGAGGCTTGGAAAGGGCAAATAACCCTGTTCAGGAAGGCTGGAAATGGTTCCTCTGGCTTCCAGAGACCCTCTGGAGCCCAAGGAGGGAAAAAACCACCACTACCTGCCATGGTGCAGGAGGCAGACTAGGCCACACCATGGCCACACCCACCCAGCAATCAGGCAGAGAACTCTTTGCTAAAATTTTTGAAGCCACCCCTGGATATATGTAATGATTGGTTTGCCTCCCATTTCCGTCACTCTCTTTTTAAGGCTGATTGTCTTCTGAAGTGTGGAAGTGCCACAGTATATTAGATAGTACTGGTAGCCATTTGAAAGCATCAATTTTCATGGTTCCTGATAATAGCCTCATAGTATGATTAAGCTGAGTGTCCACTGCTTTTGTGTGAACACTATTTAATCACACGAGGCTGCAATATTCAGCCACTGAATATACCAGAGCAAGAGCTGATGTCATAAGAACTGTAGCACTTGTTCCCCAGCTGTTTCCAGAAAGTTTATGTAGAATATTGTTCCTGGTTTTTATTTTATTCATGGTTTTTCTTAATCTTTTTCTTAATTTTATTTTATCATGGTTCCCTAGAAGTTAGGGAATAGTCAACCTTATACTAAACTGAATACTAAAAATAAAAACAATGGGCTGTTTTCAGAATCAACTGACAATGGATGACATGTGGAACTATGAGCAGGATTGAAGCTGATATTAATGTGGAAGGTTTGAGCAGGGCTCAGGCTGATATTTACTTAGGCTTATGAATGTTTACTGAGTTGATGTTATCCTACTGCAAGAAACTAATTGCACTGATGAAATCCAACTTCAAAACAGATGTAAATTGCTAGGGTATCAACAAAAAGAGACTGTATACATATTTCTGACTACTAATTCTGGGTGGTAAAGAGGTGACCAAGTGAATGCTAACTTTTATTAAGTAGTGGACATAAGTAAATAAACTGTACCAAACCATACAGCCTATTCCTATAAATAAGGATGAGCCAGAAAAAAGAAACAAGAACAATAATTAAAGAAATAAATATTTTGAAATAAAAGTTTTTTTAAAGAAATAGGGAGTTCATAATGCTTTCTTTTAAGTGTAAGAGGTAATCAGATAGCCCTTTAAAAAAATTAAAAACAAAAATGATTTTTTCAAATGGCTTTAACATTAAGAGAAGGGGATAGCTCTTCATGGACCTTTCCTACAATTCTAAGTGACCTCAATAGAAAACTGCAATCACTGGAGGAGTCTGAACCAATCACAGAAGAGTTTAGGGTTCCCCAAACAAGAATGGAGCTTTTCCAATTGCCCACTCCTTTATTTAACCCATTTTAAAGTTATCCATTAGGCAACCTACTCAATATAAATGACAGCCCAGTCCACAGTTTGAAGGCATGACTCATAGAGGCAGAGGTGACTTATTTAATATTTTATTATTATCCGACATTACGATCAGAACATCAACCTTCAATGCTTATTACACTTAGTGGGAGAAGCCCTGTTGGGTTAATATATCAAGGATTTTCTGTTATTGTGAGGTGATTTTTATGCGTACATAGCTGCTATTTTTAAAATGCAACTCTAGCTTTTTATACTAGCTCTCAGCATAGTTAGTGATCTGTTAGAGGCAGATGTATTAAGATTTTTTTACTTTCACTTTTTAATAAGAGATAATGATTATTCCCAAATTAATTTTCATAAATTTTATCAATGGTTTATTGATAAAAAAACCCACATGTGGCTTATACAAACCCATCTGTCTTTCTCTTATGAACAATCCATTTGGTAATTAATGGTACATGTAATGCTGAAAGCTTTAATTTGAAAAGTCGATGTGTCCAGTGATGCTGAATTAAACTTGTTTTGTGGACTCTGAGCTTTTATTCAAAATCTATTTATTCATGAATAAATCACACTGAAACAAATGACAGTTCTCATGAAGCATTGAACTTAATCTTTAGTTCAACATGCATGTCACAATTTTTTACACACCCTTTCTTGTAGGAGGAATAAAAATAGTACACTTTCTTATCATGGGAGAAATCTGTACTCTGAGTTTGAACAAGAAAAGACAGCCAATTTTGCAGCTTAGTTTGCAGATATTACCAATATTACCAAAAAGGATGATCAATGCATATCTTTGCTTAAAACTTGGCAAATGTGGGAACAGATAATGTCAGTGGATTTTTTTTTTTAAATAATTCATTGTATCTAGAATATCACCTTATTTTCCAAAATAATGTGACTCCCTTATCAGTGATTGCATGATTCTATGCCATATTCTAATTAAATAAATAACATGACTTCTTAATTAGAGTTTATATATATTAAATGACTAGATTTAGGGAACAGATAGGAATCAGTTTGCTTTCAGCACTTTGATTCTTCATATCTACAGAAGTTATCCAGAATACACCTGAAAGCTAATTTCCAAAAAAGATAGTAGGACAGAAAATTCACAGTCTAAAAACATAACTCATGTTATGTTATGTTATGTTATGTTATGTTATGTTATGTCATGTTAACATAACATAACATAACATAACATAACATAACATAACATAACATAACATAACATAACATAACATAACATAACTCATGTTATGAACTCAAGTATTCATTCATGATACTGCTTATTATGAACACTGAAGACATATGCTGAAATCCTTAGAAGCTTAATAAAGAGCTGTCTTTCTCTGTCTCCTATCCCACATTTTTCAGAAGGACTTTGGTGTTTCAAATAAACTTTTTGGTGGTTGAAAGATGGATAGAACTGGGTAGAACATAAGGGATAAACATGGAAATGAACCCAAGAAACCAATTATATCCAGCTATTTATATGATACTTGTTTTAAACCTTTATATTACACATACACACACTTGTTATATAGAATATGTACATACATATAAGAGTGATATATAAATATACTTTTGAAAATAGTCCTGCATTTCTTGTCTGATTACATAGATTATATATTAAGATCTACATTTGGATGATGAATGTAGGGTAACATTGCCAAACTTCCTTACTGATGGGCATCCATGTTGCTGAATGTTTAAATAAAATCTTAAGGAAGGTATGCTTGCATTCCGAACCAGACTATTTCTTGTTCTCCCATATATGTATATATTTTTATTCTCCAGTTCTGGTTGTAATCAGAACAGAAAATATCTCTTACTTACATCGTGTAACTTACAGCAGCTTTTCACCTCTGTTCCACCTGGTGTGCAGATCCCATTGCCCTCCCGCTGTCCTTTAGAATTTGACAGGTTCCTCTACTGTTTAACTTTTATACCAATTGACTGGTGATAAATATCTCTCATCCCCTGACTCTTCTGGGAAAGCTATTTTCAATTTTTCTGTATGTGACTGATGTAGTTATTCTTTCAGCATCTTTGGCAGGAATGAGAAGAGCCTTACAAATGTATCTTTTTTTTTTTTTTTGCAAAGCCAGAAATTGTCAATTATTTAAAAAAGAAGAAAGTTCTTTTAAAAACAAAACAAAACAAGGATTGTAAATTTATAAGTACTTAATTGAACAAGTGTTCCAACCTCCAGGAATATTTACCGTACCAGAATAAAATCCAAACAGGATGAGCAAAGAAAACATCAAATCTTTTCTACATAAATAACATTATGTTGTAAATACTTTAAAAGCTTTTTTTTTCCAGAGGAAAAACATTTTTTAACAAAAGTAACATTTTAATTATTTTATGGAACACAAATCTGCTCCTATTCTAAGACTGCTTCTCTAAGTACAATGCATTCAGAATTTCTAAAATCTAAAAGAAATAATGTATTGTTTGGTAAATTTGTATGGTGCATGCTTCCTGAAGATGAAAAAAAGTGATAAGATAAATAAAAACCAAACAATAACAAATATCATATATTAACAGAATAAATAATTAAAATGTGAAACAAGCTACAAGTCAGCATTAAAATTCAGATGACAGACTCATCAATTCTCCCACTCATCAAAACATATATCTAAAGAAGAATAAAGTCAACTTCATATTCTAGTATTCACCTTTTTTTTTCTTTTTTCATGATTGTCCTCGCATGGCAAAAGATCCATCAATATTTAATGCAAAATGCCTCTGAATTTTAGAAGTCATGGGGGGCACCTCCAAACTCAGTGAATGACCATCTTGTGACCAATGAACATCAACTGCAATATTCTCCTTGCATCTCTTATTTTCCACTGGCTACTAGAAAATAGTCATATCTCACCTACAGGTAATAGAGGATTGTGACTGAAGATAGGAAAAATAACAGCATGAAAAAGGACAACAGAGTCAAGACAAATAAAAGTAAGAGTTAAAGCAATAGGATTTCAAAGAAACTACACAGGTAGAGCTCTGAGCCAGGGAAGGATATTAAAGAGCCTTAACAAGCTCTGATAGAAGAGTACATGCAGCATATTGATATATTATGTGAACCACATTCCTATACTTCCAATAATATGCCTTGATTGAAAGAAATAGTAAAGAACTGGTGTCTTTTGAAGAAAATGTGCATTTGAAAGCTCTTTTGTGATACTGATATGGAGCTGGAGGCTAAAAACTTAACCACCAAACAGTGATCTGTATTGATGACTAGCTACTGGCAGCTAACAATAAGACAAACAAGCAGTACATGTTTCGAGCAGTACACGTTGAGATCGTATCGCCACAAAGAAAGTATTCAGCTCCATTGTCCAACACAGAATGTTAAAATATCCTGAAACTTACTGACACGGATAGTCTGTTCAAAAAGAGGAAGTGTCCTAAGTGTCAACTCTGACGCGAACCTGGCTGGGCCCTCTTTGAGGCTTCAGGGTTGCCACTAGATGGGAGGAGGAGGGAAATAGTTAACTGGGGTTTTGCAGTCAAAACAAACGGCTTTCCCATGGTAACCAAAGTCATTTCAACAGGTAGCTGGGAGACAAGGATCAAAGTAACCAAGCAACTGGCCAGGACCTATGTGACTGATGACTTGGGGAAAGGGGAAAATTTTTCCCTCTTAATTAGGTGAAAACCACGGGAACTTTCAGAGTCGGTTTTCACCAGTTGTGCCAATATGATGCACCCAATCAATGTGTTGGGTTTTAATTGCCTCAGAGTTCTGCTTTCTATGGGTGCATTACTTGGAACGCTGACTGTAAGAGAACCTGACTTAAAAAGAGAGGTGACATCCCATCTATTTGGTCTAAGGATACAAGCTGCTCAAGGTAGGAGCAATTCATTTACTTTCTAACTAAATAGAATTAGACTGCAGATTACTGATAATGACACAAACCAGGCCAGATGTTGTAATAAAAAAGCATCTTTCACTCTCTCTCCCAACTGTTATATTGTCAAATATACTATAGTGATCTGGGAGAGTTTGAATTTCTTCTTAGTACATTGGATATAAGAGATTTGTGCTTTAATACACAACTTTGTCACTCGTAATTATGGATGACAGATTCAACACTGTTAAAGAACTATGAAGGAAAGTTTTTTCCATTCTTTTAAAAACTAGCTAGAGAGGAGGCAGATCAAACTGTTATAAGGGCTCCATTCTTACTATTAAACCTAACTTTGGAATTAACTATTGTTTTCCTTAAGGATAAAAAAAAATAATTCAACTGGGTCCAATGCAAAACTGAATAATGGTTTCAATAATGTATTGTTCATGGGCTTTCTTTTCATTCCAGTCCTATATAAGTCCTATATAAGTTGCATCTCATTTCTGCTATTGCCTTATTACTTTTAAAACTCATGATCTAAATACCACTTCACAACTGAAGGGAAAAAAACCCTTATTTATATAATAAGGAAGTACTAAGCTCTGAAATGAATGATCATATCAGAGAAATAGCTTCAGATACATAGAAATTGGTACAACCTTGAAGCTTTTAGTCGAGTTTTCTATTTGTTTTTAAATTCCTGAACCAAGGATGTTGACTATGTGGCTAAACAGCTATATATTATTACACCACAATCATAGTTAACACTTGTATAGATGTATGTGTATGTATGTGTGAGAGAGTGTGTTTGTGTGTATTGCATGAAAAATGAATTATATTTTAAAATGAAGAATAAGCAGCATGACAGTGTATATATTTAGTTTGACTGTAGTCAGATCAAAGAGCACCAAAGACTTGAACTATCTTATAATAGGAATTTCCTACTAATATGATTTTATTTGTCTTTTTCATTTTAACTAAGTTTACTTTCAGATAGTGTGACATAATGGTTAAAACTGCTTGACTAGGTGCATGGAGTCTCATAGATGAACACTATACAGAAGCCTGATGATGGCAGATGAAATTCTGCCAAAAAGTCGCTACAACTTTAAAAGCACAACTATAATGACGTGGGAAAATACCCGAACAAAGCTGAATACCATACATATAGATTCCTGCGAAAACTTATTATATATATACATCTAATCAATTGTACTGTCAGATGTTGTTTTAAAATTTAATTAAATTGGAAAATTTGATGAGAGCATAACACTTATTCTACAATTAGTCATTGACTTACAATTAAAACTGAATCCAGAATTATCACTATAAAGGTGAACAGGTTATCAAGCACCCAAAATGTGATCCTGTGACTGTAGTGTGTGTGCATGCGTGGTTGATGCGACTGTTGGAATCAGGTTGCCAGGACCTTGGTGGGGGTGGGGATGAGGTCTGTCATGACTTTGAATGTTGCTAGGTGACCGGTTGTAAGTTGAGGACTACCTGTAATAAGGTGTAATACAGCTCTATTTCCTTTACCCTACCCAGATCATGTTGTATGCATATATATACAATGCATAAAACATTATGGGAAATGAGATTGACTGACTGACTGATTGATTTAATGGCAAACCCATGATGATCTCAGAATGATATGTGGGTTGCAATGTCATTGGGCAAATGATGCAAATAGGTAAAGCACACAGCATTACTTGCCACTCCCTGAGACACCCACATTAGAAGAAAGGCACATCACAATGCAGCTGCAACAGATTGCATTGAGATAGCTGGCAGTATTATTTTTCAGGGTAAGAAAACAATACAAGAACCAAAATACTTAAAATTCATTTCAGAGAAAAATGAAGAGGAAGAAGTAATTGAAAGTGGCAAATAAAAGTATCTATTCAGGCCAAATCAATAAAGAGAAAATAACAATGGCTAATAATTTTCAAAGCATACTCTAGAGGTTCTGCTTCAGTGATCTGAAAATGGGCCCCTTTCCAGTTCCCTTCTGAACTCTACTTTTAAAATTCACAAATGCCAGCTAAAATTCCAGGAAAGTATCATTGCTATTTTTTGATAATGATGATGATTTCATCATTTTTTTCACTTGAGTATTTCGGAAATATTAAATACCTCCATCTCATTCCAGTTATATGAACCTCATTGTTCAGAAAACCTTTCAAGCTAGAGTCAGCTCTGCTGAAGTTCAGTCTTGATTAGGGCATTAAGTGTCAGATACTGCCAATAATAACATATCATATTTGACTAGAAAATCCCAAATGGATCTTCCTTGAAAACAGCTGTTGTAAAGATAAATCTTCTACATTTATGTTATTTCTAGAAAGTACCAGGAGAAAAAGAGTGTCTGACAGAAATGAAGAGCACAGCAGGAGATATGGCATAAGAAAAGTAGACTTCTTTAATACCATCTCTTGCATTCATATGCCAGTGAAACACAACCAGAATGATCATTCTTGAAAATAAATAATACTACAGATTAAAAAATGAAACAGGATGATTGATATATGTCCATTAGCCTAGCCACTGTGTACAAAAGATGTCATATGGAGTTGAACATGACATGGATTGAAACCTTGTTTTGTGATAATTAGTTCTTACATGAGCATAAAACAGGCTGTCTAATCAATCGCATAGTTCAGATGGCAGAAAGGTACAACAATGACAATAATTTCACTATAAATAGTGCTTGCTTTTAATATAGAGCAGTTGCTTGTTTCATCTCAACCATTTTAACCTAAAGAGGAGTTCATCCCTACCTGCTAATTTATGAAGAATCATAGACCATCTATGCAGGGGTGGGATTCAAAAATTTTAACTACCAGTTCTGTGGGCATGGCTTAGGTGGTGGGCGTGGCTTCAGTGGTCATGTGACTGGTTGGACTTATTGGCTGGGTGTGGCCAACTCAATATCACTCATACCGAGGCATGCATCTCCCCGCCTGGCCTCTCATGACTGTGGGGATGCTGCAACAGTCACAAGTGTGAAAAATGGTCATAAGTTACTTTTTTCTGTGCCATTGTAACTTTAAGTGGTCACTCCACACAAGCAAAGTACCAGCAAAGGAGGGGAAAACACTCCAGAGATGTTCCTGAGACAGGAAGTCTAGTCCTGCCAAGAATGTAATAAGGGTTAATGAAGAGGCAGACTCTGTAAGCAACACCAGAATGTTTCCTTCCTGCCTTCTTTACAGGATTAGGCCAGTAATTTCTTCTAACAACCGGTTCTCCAAACTGCTTAGAAAGGTTATAGCGAACAGGTGAGAACTGGTAGAATCCCAACGTAGCATCTATGAAACAATTTGAGACTTTTTTTTTTTAAATTGAATTGAAGAAGAAGCCTGAAGTTTTCATTCCCATACTTTATGATTTTTGTTGGGAATCAATCAAACAACATACTAGTAGACAAGTACCAGTAGGCAGCAGTAGGGATATGTGTAGCAATGTCTGTGACAGCAACATCAGGAAGAAGTGGGAAAAGAACCAGGGCCTGAAGGAGGGACTACAGAGGATGTGAAAAGTAAAAGGCAAAGTGCTCTGAATTGGTCATAGGAACACCCAGGCCTGTGATCCTAAGCTCGAAGAATACCTCCAAAAATACCAGGGACATCAGAACTCTCTGTCCAGAGGAATGCTGTGCTAGGAACTGCCAAGATTCTGCACAAAACTTTCAACTCCCAAACTCCCAGACTTCTAGTAAAGGACCCAAGATTGAGGAAAACCACTCATAGGCAGGGGTGGGCTTCAAAAATTTTAGCAAAGGGTTCTCTGCAAGGGGTGGGCATGGCCATGGTGGGCATGGCCTAGTTAGCCTCCTGCACCATGGTGGGGGAGTGTTTTTGCATCCCCAGGTTCTGGAGGTTTCCTTGAGGGTGAAAACAATCTCCCAGCTCTGGAGGCTCTCTGGAAGCCAGAAATGGGCTCATTTCTAGCCTTCCTTAACTTCCAGGAGATCTGTTTTTCACCCTCTCCATGCTTCTGTATGTGCCCTCCACTTACCTGCATCCAAAATGGGCCACATGGGGACTCCTGGAAGGGAGGGATGGGGTGGGCAGAGCCAGCCAGGAGTAGGATTTGGGGGTTCTTCAAACAAAATATTAGCTAGGGGCTCTCCCAAACCCCTGTGAACCCCCAGCAGCCCACACCTGTTCATAGGGGTAAGAAGGGAAGGCAGATCCCATCAGCCAAAGAATATAAAGTTGATGAGGACTAGAAAATGGGCCTTTTCTGCAGTAGACTTGCTTAGTGGAACATTATCTCCTCTGGTTGTATTCCTGAGTCTGGGGTGCTGAATGTGTTAAGGGCCCTATCTTATTGTTTTAATTGCAGTGCAGTATATCTTTTTTTGAACTGTAACCTACCCAGACTCACTGATTGAAATGGATGTCTATAAAAATGGAATAAATAAATAACATTTTAGATAAGTAATTATTATATTAGTTATAAATGAAGTGGGGATAAAATAAATAATTATGATAAAATAATTAAAATATTACAGTGGGAATTTATTAGTATGGATGTTTAGACTGCATAGCTCTTCCAAACATCTCTTTGACAAATATAAGACCTCGCAGCACCTTCACAAACATAAATATTGTGTCATGATGAATATATTTATACATACATAAACATAAAAATATCAATCCCTTTGTTTCATTTGAGGTATGCAACATGACCAGGAATAAAACATCAAAAATATTTCTATTTGTTTGTTTTACAATATTTATTAGTTTATTTAGTATTATAAGTTCTTTTATGCTGCTTCAGTTAAGTGGATTCAAGAGGCTTATAAATAAAACAAAACTGTAATATGTAGCAAATATAGATATAACATAAATTAAACCATAATCCATTCACAGGCAACAATTGTTGTAGTGCTAAATAGAGCCATAGCCATCTTAATTCCTACTTACTGTATTATGTCCTTCATTTTTGAATTCTATATTTTCTAAATATCTTCCACTGGCATGATATTTGATATCATGAACATACTGATCATACCAAGTTGTACATCTCTTCCTTGAGTGAACTAGTGCTGTCAAGTTCCTTTCACAGTTGGAAAGAATCAGTATGTTTTCTGTCCCATACCTGTATCTACAACCTGAATGACAAGTGTCAAGATAATCCATTTTTTCCAGAACCCTTAATTGCTGCCCCCACCATCTTGTCAATTCCTTTTCCTCAAAAGTGGAGGTTACAACTGTGTATCCCACTTTATCCAACATCACTTCCTTGAGAAGAAGGACCATTAGGAAACTCTCTAGTATGCCGCCCTCTCACACTGAGGTATTCACTATGGGCAGGGTCCAGATCCCTGTTCTTTCCCTGGCCATTTATACAAAACTAGTAAGAGAGAAGTCCAATTCCTTTCACTGTGTCCACTTCCTCTGGAATAAGAAAGTAAAACTCTCTGAGGTGGTGTCACAAGGCATTATGTCATGCCCCTGTTGGAATTTGATACTGAGGGGGAAGTTGAGCAGCTGACAGGGAATGGGAGTGTGGCTCCGGTGGCTATGAAAGAAACTATGGAATGGCACAGTTTGGCTGGGCATTCAGAAGAAGACCCAGGGTCACCCCTTCTTCATCCAAGGGCATGCAGGGAGGAATGGAGAAGGGAACAATGTGAGTTACATGGTTTAGAAGGGAGGAAAGGGCCCTGATCCCCTTCATTAGCTGCAGCTGGGAAAATGGTTTAAAAAGGAAAACTACACACAGCAATGTTGCTGGAAGCAAAGTGTGTATTATCTCTGTTTGTCGAGGCTTATCTGGGTTCTGGTGTCCTCCTAATTGTGGGTGTTTCATTATCCTTTGGAAATCTGTAATTCCTTATCTTGCCCTGTCTCATTAATTGCTGCAGCGTGGTTTGTGTTGGTTTTTATTTATAATATATATTTACTTTGGGTTTGGACTGAATTTCTTCCCTTTAAAGACTGTTCTTGGGAGAGTTTTTTTCTCCAGACAATGATAATTGGACATTGGGGGCCAAGTTGGAAGTATTAAAGGGACTTTACCTAGTGACTTTGTTTCTTTGTGCCATGCCCTGGTCATCACACATTGTCTTGGTCTCATCCTTGGTCTCTATCTGTCCAGCTCCAACTGCATACATATCATTGCATTGTCTTCTCAAAGGGCAAGTCCGGTAAGAAAAAGAAATAGAACACATACCATTTATCTTATTTAATTTATTTGTCAAGCAATATAAAGATAACAAGTATAAGTATAACATAGTTATGAATACATGAAATGGGTATATATAGAGAAAAATAAAAAAGAAACAATAGGGAAGGTATGGTAGGCAATGTTGGTGTGCTTATGCATGCCCCCTACAACGACTCTTAGAAAGGGGTGATGGAAAGGGTAACCGCGAGACATGTAGGCAGTCCTAAGGTTAAGTTTTTTGGGGTTTGGGGAAGAATAACCAAGAGTCACGGTATGAGTATTCCAGACATTGCACCACTCTGTTGCTGAAGTCGTCTTTCCCGCAATCAAGTTTGGTGTGGTTTACTTAGAGATTTAATCTTGGTGTGCTCTTTTCATTGTTATGGTTGAGAGCTGAAAGTATTCATTGACAGGTAGACATTGCAATATATAATTTTATGTACTAATACTTAGATCAGACCGAAGGCGGCATAGTTCTATGTTGTTTAGGCCTAAAATTTCAAGTCTGGTGGCATAGGTATTCTGCAACGAGTAGAGGGATTTGAGAATTCTTCTTGTGAAATATTTCTGGACTTTCACTTGCGTTACATATCAGATACATAATGTGGGTTCCAAACAGATGACGCTTATTCAAGGTTATTGTCTTGCAAATGTTTTTGTCTGCTCTAGTTAGTGATTACCCAGAGAAAAGCATGCAGATTTAGGTTAAACAACTCTTAATGCCTTTTTGTATGTAGTTACAGTGGGTCTAGCATTTAGATCGGGAGGGAGTCAACCTTTTTATACCTACAACATATACCTTATCTCTGTAGTAGTAAAATTTCTCTAACCTGCGCCACACTGTTTCCTATTTCCACAGTAATGGTGATTTATAAAGTAGGGGACAAAACACCTACTGTCCACCATGAAAGCTGGAATGCCCACTAGTGGGCGATACGGACCAGGTTGACTATCGCTGATTCAGATCATTAGAGATGAGTACTCCAAGGTCCTTGACAGAGTTTGAATCATCAACAAGGCCTTGACTATTCAGCTTGTATTTTATTTTCTGATTTATATCAAACTAAACCCATACCATTCTAGTATTACAAATTGTATTTCCTTCAAATCACAACTTTCTTGGTCTTCTCTTTTTTGTCAATTTGTTCAACCCTCGAATACTCACACTGTGTTTGTCTTTTTCTTTCTCTCTCTCTTTGTATGTGTATACTTGTGTGTATGTGTGTGTGTCACCTCAATGTATATTTTTTGTACTGGTATCTTACTTTTGTACATTCATTCATCATTCACTCTTTTTTGTTTTGCCATACCTAGTCCTGAAGTACCCTATTTTTATTATATTCAAACTTAATTTTAAGTTTCTCTATCATACTCAAGTCCCATTTCTATATAACAAGGTAGACAGAAACATACTTTTACACATAGCAATTTCTGCTTCTTTTGCTCCATAATATATACAACAAATTATCTTTTCCCTAGCATTTGCAATTCTTAAAATTTTGCATCCATTTCTTTGCCTTTAGTAGACATTTGATTTTGGTATGCAGATTCAACCACTTGCTCTGCTTTTTCATTGTTTATATATAACTTGCAGTAATTCACTTCATTTTCTCTACCTGACACCATTATTTTGGTTTTTGATACATTAATTTTCAGATCCATACTTCAAGTTGCATCATACAGTTTAACATTCACTATGAATCAGTCAATAAAATATAAAACTGTGCATCCATTCAAGTATTACAACTCTAATTCTGCCTCAAGCATTCTTTATGCAACTAAAATCAACCTATAGATTCATACTGCCTTATGCCATAATGACCAATATAACTAATTCATAGTTTGTGAGATATATTTTAAACCCTTCATTTACAACAAAACTTTCACCTATATTTCCTTACTTATATTCCTCAATTTAATTTCCCAGGATTAACCTATCCTCATTCAGATCTATTATTTCACTTCATTCAATTTTTGTTTTCATTCAGTAATGAGTTTAATCAGTTGAGGGTTTTACACAATACTTTTTATTGATGTAATGAAGATCTGGAGTAGTCCTAGTTGTGTTAGTACACATGACCTATTTCCCATGGAAAGTAATGGTAGCACTGGACACTTTAGCACATTTTTAAAATCAAAATACCTCACATACAACCAAAGCCAAGGTTTATCCTGAGCAAATTCAAACCATCAGTTTAGGTTCTTTAATCCAGGGCTCTCCCACTTTGGTAACTTTAAGACTTGTGGACTTCAACTCCCATGCTCTCTATGCTGGCTGAGTAATTCTGAGAATTGAAGTCTACAAGTCTTAAAGTTGCCAAGGTTGGAGACCCCTGCTCTAATCCTTGGCAAACCAACATAAAGTTGTCCACATCACATCAACTGGAAAGAACATACAATGTGCTGACATGTCTTCAGGATACAATACAGTTACAAGCTAATTGTAATGTGATTTATCAGAGTAGTATCAGATAAATCACTTAAAAAAAAACATCTGTCCACATTCCTTGTTGTTGTGAGACCTTGTGGAAGTAATGAAGCTTTAAAATATTCTGGAATTCATGCTCAAAAACTGTTCCTTTTTTATGCACTAGTGATTGCAACAATCAAGACAGTTATTTGCCAGTCAGTTTGATAAAGAAGAATGACCGACATCAACCCAAATGTAGCTTGTGAAATATGTACAATCAGCCTAATTCTGAACTTTTAGGGATAAAATATCAAAAATAGATTTTATATATGTAGCCCTGTACTCTAGGTCAGCAATGTTTTTCAGTCCTGGATAACATTAAATTGATACATTACACAGGGATCTCTTGCATGAAAGGATAAGAAAGGATGCTTTTCCCTGGTCTTATTAAATTTCAGCATTGTTACATGAGAGATCATCCAAGAGAAAACTTGTAAAGGTTCTGGCATCTATTTTTTGGGTGGGTGCCTGGGCTATCTCTTGATAATGCTAGCAACTTGCTCTGCACTGTTTTGTACATAGTGCTGTTTGCTGTCTTGCACAACGAACAGACCCATTTGCTAAATGCTAGTTAATTTCAATAAAGACTTGATATGTTGGGACTTCAGCATTTTTATTCCACCCAGCTTTGTCTTCTAACAGGATCATGCATTTAAACAGATGCTGCATTCAAAAACTTCCAGCTGCAAGTGCCATACAGGAGAAAATCTCCTAGAAAATTGGAAAAGGTGCCAGTTGGTTTGATGAAATGGAGAGGAGCTTAGCTTCCCTCCCTTCACTGCTCAAAACCCACAATGCTTGATATCTCAGACGAATTTCCAGAAGATGTTTTTCTGCCCTACAGAACTAGATCTGCATCAAAGTTTTTATCAACATTTTTAATGAACATTTGAACTTCAGTCACTCCTAGACAATTAGAGTAGGTTCATAAAATTGTAAAACAGTCACCTTCAACCCAGTGATCCTCCCAAATTGGAAGTCATTGCCAAGAATTCTAGGAATTGAAGTCCACATTACCGAAGGGCAACGTGGTTAGGAAAGGCTGATGGAAGTGGGACTATTAGTAGTATTAAAAAAATAAAACAAATCTTGACTAGAATATTCTATTCTAGAATAGAATACCTTTACTATCATTGCATTCTAGAAATACAATGAAATTTGAAAGCTACTCCAGCACAATGTCCAAACACCACATCACAATCATACTACAGAGTATTTAAAAATTAAAATAATAATTAAAAACCTCATCTAAAACCTATCTAAAACATATAGTAACTGGACTACAGAGAGCAAGTAGACTATGAATAGCCTGGAGAAGCAAAGACTGAAAAAAGAAGAGAGGGACATGAATATCCATCACAAAGAACATGTTTTTTTTTCGATAGGACTAGCTACTGAAAAATTGCCTTCCAGTATGAAGATCTTGCTTCATCTGCAAAATGTCACCCCAATAAGACTGCAAAGCATATGAATGGGTACATCATAAAAACTGTTTCTTGAAATATTTGTATTGCTGTCTTCTTCTGAAGACTCAATATTGTCATTGTAAGGTCCTTCCAAAACTAACAGAATATCAGAGGACTAGGAGGTCTCCTAGTCCAATCCCCTGCTCTGGCAAAAAAAACCCATACCATTTCAGATAAATGGTTGTCCAATTTCTTCTTAAAAACCTCCAGTGTTGGAGCACCAGATTGTCTACATTAATGCCATGAACAGCTAGTCACAGAAGAACTGTTAATGCATAGATGGTGCATGAGAAGGTGTTCAGAGTACAAACCCTTAGCCTTCTTGAATATGAAGTTCCTTCTGTGGTCCATATTATGGTCCATGATATATAATATTATGTCCATATATTCTAAATGGCTTCTCTCTTTCTGAGTATCTTCAAACAAAGACTGTACAACCATCTATGTTATATTGGGTTTAAAAAGTACAGTGATGCAAAACAGAATTCATTGCTGAATTTTTAGCAGATGCATAGTGTTTTAATTGGGCAGCGGGCACTGTATGCTGCAAGGAAACATTTCACATGTATAGATACCACAGAGCTGCTTTCAAAAAGGGTAAATAAGATTTTAAGTCAGGGCTATCAAACTCCTGACCCACAGGCCGGATCTGTCACGTGCTGGCCACTCCCACACCCAGTTTAGCGAAGGGGAAAAAAGTCCTGATCTGTCACGTGATGCTGCCATGATGACCTGAGTTTGATACCCCTGTTTTAAGCGGTCAATATTCTTGTGATGAACTAAGCGTAGTAAAATTAGAAGGAAATGTTTTGTTAAATGTTAACATCTGATACTATAACCTCAGCCCCTTTTGTTTGGGATAATAGTTCAAGTAGTCTTTTGTGAGAGAAGTCTGGAAAAAAACTGACTTAAGATTTTGTGAGTAGGCAAATTCTCAGTTAGGCAACTCTGAATTAAATCGTCATACCAAATGATGTCAAAGTCCCCCTTCCTTTTTCTGGTTTTAATAATGGAGTCTGATGAAGAGTTTTGTAGAGACCTGTGACTACTCAAATAAATTGATTGATGCATTAGAATGTGCTTTTTTTTTCATTTTTGAAGAATAACATGCCTATAGGAGCATTTTATGTAAAATGGAAAATATTATTTTAAGTTATTTAGCAATTATGCTGTGTACAGAAAAAAAAAGACTTTATGCCATCTTTACAGAGATGCTGACATCACTTTGCATGATTATTTAGTTCAGTTCTGATTATCAAGAATGTGCAGGATAACAGTATTATGCATATAAAGACTGCTTGGAGGAATTAAATTCTATCATTCATTGAGAAGGAACCTTATTACCTGGCATAAGAAAGAAGGAATATGGGTTTCTGCTGCTAGAATTTAATAGGCCCGAATGATTTTTATGGCTATTAGCATTTATGATGTCATACATAGCGGTAAACTCACTCCTACATCGCTGAAACAAAGTCAGTCTCAAGTCCTTTTTCCCCTGTTTTTCAAGTTAACTTTTAATAAACCCCTTAGCTAACAGTATTTTTTTTTATCTGTCCACCAAATAAAACTGTTGTGTAGTTTTGTTTTGTTTTTATTCTGAGCTTTCTTAAGGTCAGCATGCTTTCTAGTGTGTTTAATTAAAGTGAATGTATTTTTCTAAGAGTGTTTTAGAAGAGTTCATTTATTTGGGGTCATAACAATTCCAATAAAAGTAATATCTAATAATTGACAACCTCCAACTCCCCTCCCCATTTCACTGCATTTGAAAATTAAAGTCTCCTGCAAATTGAGCTTGACTTCTAGTGATCCTGTTTAATTGTTTTATCACACCACATGCCTGATCATGATTAAAAACAGCTATAAATTAAGGATTTGTAGATCTCCCCTACTTCTCTTCACCCCATCTTGAAGTGCTACATACTCAACCTGTCCTAGCAAGAGAAGATAATGGCAGTATCTATACCCTAAGTTGGTAAAAGCAGACACCTCAAATGTCTTTCTTTCACAAATAATCCGATTAAAAGTTTGAATACAACAATAAAAGGCAATAGAGACAAAGAAAGGAAAAAGTAATCGCAAGGAAGATAAATGTATAAAGAAAAAAAACCTCTCTCCCAAGAAAATGATTCCCAATCCTCTTGTGGGCAAATACAGTACAATCAATACCTCTTCTTAACCAGTATAAATATAAAACTTCATCTCAAGCCTATTTCTTAATAATAAGCAAATTAAATAAGTGACATCTTCCTTCATCCAGTTACCAGCAAGAGATCCACACAGAGCTCTAAAATATTAACATTATTTAACATGTATAAAAACTCCACATTTCTCTTAACTGTAACAAAATCTCATTTAAAAGTCATGAAATGGTCCCAACATCTAATATAACTTTCCCAGGTGTTTTTTCAATAATGCTATATAATAGAGGTGGTGGTAACAAAATGGGGTACAACTTGCACTAAATTTCTAGAAGAATATTTACTGATTTGGTTTTTTAAAAAAATTCCCTAAGGAGAAGTTTGAACTGAAAATGCTGTTTGAACTGAAAACGCTGTTTCATTACTAATTCAATTTTTCTTTCTTTCTCTTAATCATACAAACTCTGATCTTCCTGTTTCTGGACTGTCGTTTTTAATCATTGATCCTGAATACTCACTTTCTTTCATTCACTTGTGTATACACAATTAGACATCAACAAAAAAGCTGAATATTACAAAGGATGTTTAAAATGAGACAAAGAAAGATAAATTGTTAATACTAAGCATAACAGGTATTTATAAGATTATGGAAAGAAATTGCAGTTTTAACTTATTGTTTAAATACATTGTCAAATTTGGACAATTGAAGTAGATTATTTTTCTTTTTTCAGAGGTGCAATTTCTCAGAGAAGAGGAAGAGGAGGAGAAATAAATTCTTGTTAACCTCACTAAGTGAAACAAGTTAAGGTTTTGATAATGGAAACTTGGATGATTGCTGCAAATATATTTGGGTGGGTTATTGCTTTTTTCAGCAGAAGAAACACAAAGGAGAGAAAAAAAGAGAACTTCAGAAGATAAGTTATCCTTATCTTATCAGTCCAAATTCTAAAAAGAACTCTGGACTCTTTGCCTAATATTTCACCTGTTTTGACTCTGCTCTTCCTACTTCATATATGGAATAAATGTTTGGTCCTATATTAACCATGATTACAATAAGCTTCCAGAGAAAATCTTGGAATACAGGTAACCTAGTATTTGCCTGACCTGCAAAATATTCATTCTAGAGAACTTTTTAAAAAGATAACGATAATTAGTAGCCTACAAAGTGCAAAATCTTTATGTACTCTTTCAATCAATGGAGTGAAATCCATTAATTAATTCCACATGTCTACATTCTTTCATGAGAATAATTTAAGTCTTTGATGAGAATGCTCCTTTGTTCTTCTGATGGTTTGCTTGACAATAGAGAAGTAGGACCACAGAAAAGAGATTGGTTTGGATCTATCTAATATAGAGATGTAATACAGACTAGATTAACTCAAAAATTCAGCCTTAAATTAGAAAAAACACAAACCAACAAACCACAAAATAAAGCTATTCCATAATATTCAGAAGTACACAGCTTGATTAATGTTGTCTTTTATGCAAAAGCTACAAAATGCACTTGAAGAGCAAAAGGGGGAGGGAATATAATTTCCTCTCAATGGTCATAGATATTTGTTAACTTTCTAAAATGCTCAAATCCTTTTTAAGTATCCACTTCTGGGAAGTATAAAACACTTGCTATTTTCAAGCCACTTTTAAAGTTCCGAATTACCAAATGACTCTATGATGCCAACAGAAGTAAACTGACAGTAATAGGTTGGACCCTCTATTCATGCTACTGCCTACTAGACAGTTTACCAATACTGTGCTCTAGTATAAAGTAACAATTGATCACCATCAAACCCAAGTGGTTGCACAGGTGATGAACCTGCGGGTATCAAAACAAGAGATTGCTCGCACACGAAAAGAGTGGCTACTAATCTATCAGTCCAATGAGCAGTGTTGAACTGATTTTGCTGTAAATAGGGTTCACACATTTAATACAGGGTAATTATTTGAATAAAGCATAATGGCTTTAACATTGACTATCTACTAATCCAGGGGTCTGCAACCTGCAGCTCTGGAGCCACATGCATCTCTTTCAGTCCTTTGCTGTGACTCCTTGATGGCTGATCCCAACACTGACTGGCACTGTCCCTTCCCTTCCCATCACTCCTCACCTGGCCTGAGAAGGTAAGGTGGGGGGAATGAAGACTCACTCCATATTTCAGAGCAGGAGGTGACTGGATGGGAGTGAGTGACATCAAGTTGGCCATGCCCACCCAGTCACACTAGTTTTTGAATTATTGGCTCCCAGTGTTTTCTTTTTTATGAGAAACAGGTCCAAATGGCTCTTTGAGTGTTTAAGGTTGAAGACCCCTGTACTAATCAGTAGTTTTGTATATTTGAATATTTTACTTCAGCTTGGTAAGAGAAGCTTAACAGAGTGTTGTTCATAATGGATATTTAATTATTATATTTGAAGATAGAATATATCTAACTTGTCTTCTAATACAACAATAATAGGAGGCAACATCATCATTTCTCCATTTTCTGTAGAAGGAAATTGCTTGATTATCCTAGACAAGCTTTACAAACTCATTTTTTTCAGTTGATGCAATAGAAAATACCAACATTAGTTCATCTTGTTAGTCTGATTTATTAATTTATTAGCTAGTCAGATTAATTCTACAGTAAAGAATTTTGTTCAGCATCTACTTATTTTATTAACTTCCATCTACTGGCTCTAATTTCTATTTCATTTTTCTTATGTGCTTTCCATGGCCATGATTGAACAAACATATACTGCATTTGTTATTTGATCATGAAAATACAATACAGTGAGAGACAGTCTATCCTTGATAGATTATTTTACATTAAGGGTACCATAGCAGTAATATATTCATTCACACAATGACTATAAGGATAAATATGCCAAATAAACTGATAAAGCATATTTATTTCTGAAAGTTGTGTACTACAGTTATTTAGGGTCCCAGGGTCTGGTATTTCATCATTTAATATTTTAATATAGCCGCAATAGTGGTTATATTAGCAAAATCTTGATTTAAATGATTACGCAACAATGGAAATCATTCATAGGATAAAAAAGCAGAAGTTACAAAATAATCAGATCAAAAGAAGCAAAACAAGGTTCCTTCCTTCCTTCTTTATCTTATTTATCAATTCTTTGAACCTTTGGCATGAGCTTGAATATATCCTACCCTGTTTATTATGTTGCAAGCATTGTAAAAGTATGGTAACAACTGGCACATGTTGTAACACAGACATTAATGGGGTTATTAACTCTCAACTTAAGCATTTATTTCATCTGGAATATTTTGTTTTTCCAGCACCCACAAACCTTAAGCAAAGAAAAACCACAGCCTCAAGATCCCATTGTAGCAATGTAAGGTGGAGCCACTGTCTGCCAAAGCCTGGGGCCAGCTCTAACTTTGAAAGAAATGGGACTTCTTGTCACCATCAAATATAACATGTTCACAAGCCTGTGGGCTTGTCATCTTCTGTAGGAATTATTACCAAGCTCTCATGGAAACTGTCATGAAATGGAAGCAGAAGTTAATGTGTTACCATATTCTGAATATCTTGCTGAATTTCTGGGCCACCTTGCTGTTACCTTGCTCAAAACACAGGACACATATCTTACACAAGGGAAATCTATCTCCTATTCTGTTCTTATTTACCTTAAAACAATTTTGCAAAGTACGGTAGACTCATTGAAACATTATGGCAAAGAGTGACAGTTTGGAAGCAGAAGTTAGCATGGCTATTTTCAGAGTTTCAACTATACGGGACAATTTTTGTGCTTAATGGTACAGCATACAACCATATAAAACATGTACAAAACCTTGGCCTAAGTTTTGATTGAAAACTAAACTTGGATTTTCATAGCATTACAGCTATATTTTGAAAGGACATAATAAACATTTTGAAAAGTGATTGTGAATTGCTTTTGAACACTTGAGAAACGCTGTAGGTATGTTAATATTCCTAAATGAAAATATTCTTGAATCTTTAGAAAGACTGAAGATATGGAGCTCTTTTGTAGAGCTTTTGAAGCTCTTAACTATGGCTATTTGGAGTTGGGGTAAGCATTGGGATTAAATGGTGTTACATTTTTAGCAGTGGTGGGATTCATTTTTTTTTACTACTGGTTCTGTGGGCGTGGCTTGGTGGGCGTGGCATGGCTTGGCTTCCCACTCCAGGGGAAGGATACTGTAAAATCCCCATTCCCTTCCCACCCCACTAACCTGCTTTCCAGCTCCATTCTCCTATGCAAGGCAACAAAAGAAGACCCAGCTTATCAGCTGGGACTCAGGAGGCTGAGAATAGATGGGGGTGGGGCCAGTCAGAGATGGTATACCGAACTACTCAAAATTTTTGCTACTGGTTCTCCAGAACTGGTCAGAACCTGCTGAATACCACCTCTGATTTTTAGTGAATATTGGTTTAACTTTGATGTTCTGCTTTTAATGATCCTATAAACTGCTGGGGAACTTATCCTGATTATAATGGCTTATAGTTGTCTCAATAAATGCATAGATATATCCCACAGTAAATGCATCCATAAGGTTAGTTTCCTTGTGGTGAAAATAATATCAAATATCTATATTTGCTCATCAAATTATATATTTATATGAAGTGCTCAGGCAAATAATATTGATTGCAAATCCCCCACTGTAAAATTCTTCATGATTACTTAGCAGCAACTTTTCTCCTTTTCACCCACCTTACATAACTCTTAAACTGTTTGTGAAGCATGTGGAATGCATACATCTAATAGTTAGTAGCCACTAACTATTCAAAGGCCATTTAGACAGCATGTTCTGCAAATGAAAAAGCCTTAATTGAAGGTAATTTGGTATATTCAGAAGATACTTAACTGAATTAAGTACCCACATTACCTGAAACCTTCAAACCTCAAGCTGTGAATCCAAAGAGGAGATAATGTCTCCCACAAATATAGCATGTTCATCTTCATGACAACCATACTTCTGTTAAGAAGGCTACTTCACAGAGGCAAGTGTGAAGCATTTGGTTCAATTTGAACTTTACTTTTCTTTTCCTTTCATAGTAAACTGAAAATGATTGGGGGGGAGAAGGGTCAGGGGAAAAAAAACCCTAAGATTTTTCCTAAAAATACTTTGTAAGGCCTAAAATTGCTCAATAATAGTGTAATTGTGGATGGTAGAAAAATGGAAAATTGGGAAAGATGATGGTAGAATTGGGCTGTTTGAGGTTTACTGAAGAACGTCCTTGCATTGATACAATTGCAAAACACTTTTTCCCTTGGAAGCAATTTTTTTAAACCATATTTTATATCAGGATTCTAAAAGAAAAGACAGACTTCTAAACTCAATGGGATGCATCTTTCTCTTATGTTTTTTTTTTAAATTTGATACAGTCAGGCACAATTCCTGTCTAGTGGTTTTAATAACAATTGAACAGCAAGCCTTCTGATTTGGGGCACTGAATCTTATTATGCATGCAAAAATGTCTCAAGTAGATTTTTGGTCTTAAGTTATGCCTCCTGGAGTATGTATTTCTTTTCTCAGCTTTGCCTTTCATGTCTGGATTTATTTTGTCCACATTTTGTGTGGAATAGGATTACCGGTCCAAAGTTGTTTTGCAAATGTAAGTTATGAATTTAAGGTTAAAACTTTGTGAAAATTCTATTCAATAAAATATACCTTTGGGACTGCCACGGGAATGCATTATAAAACTATAAAAGAAAGGGCTGCATCAAAATAGCGATGAAAAGCAGAAAGCTTCCCTCATTGTTAGGCAATTGAAAAATGAGAGACCCATCTCCTCCTCATTTTATGGTTGTCAGGAAAGAAGCATATGGATTCATGAAGTTCTATTATCACATATCCACTAAAATGTATACTTTCTGAAAATGGCCTCAGCAGATATTACTATTTGTCCATTTTCTTTTTCCACAATTCTTTCACGAGGAAGAGTTTTGTACATCCACAACAAGGTCATCTGTTATAGGTGAAAATTTGGTTATTACACCTGAGAATATAAAGAGCCAAACTGAGGCCATTTTGTGTTCACAGTCTGAACTTTTAAAGTTCAGAACATTTATGTAATGTGTTTTCTGCCAGAAAAAATACAAGTTTGCAAAACTATGTACTTGGCATAAGTTAGAGGTATATGCTGGGGCACTCTGACATTAGACGTCACATTAAGATATATTAATGGTTTTCTTATGATCTTCTGGAATTTGAACAACAGGAAATCTGACTATAATGAGAATGTTGGGAGTTCTCCAGGGAAGGTTGGAATTTTTTTTAATGAAAATGTTGTGTAACTTCTCTATATATGGACAACAGGAAGCGTTATGTAACCATGATGAACCAATCATCAAGTTTTAAAGCTTCTTTTAGTTGTTCGGTTAGGTCATTTGATAAATCCACTTCTTGTTTTTTGGGTTCTGGTGATCATTGGGGCGGCTAGGATGTTTGGTCGAAACAATTGGACTTATCATCTCCTGCGCGAATACTATTATATTGGGTAGTCTAGAGAGAGCATCCGCCATGAAGTTCTTCCCCCCTGGAATGTACTTTCATATGAGAAATTGAACCACTTGAAATACTGGGCCCAGCGAAATTGTTCAGGGGACCAGCTTCTGAGGAATTTTTAAGGCCTCCAAATTTTTATGATTAGTCCATACCTCAAATGGATGTTTTGCTCTTCCAGGAAATGTCTCCAGATCAGTAAAGGCCC
>BHFT01002146.1:0-21297 GCA_004320025.1 Laticauda laticaudata | reverse complement strand
TAAGCTCTGATACTGAACTGTTTCTTTGACACTTCGTGTACGTGTTGTCGTATTCTGCGGTGGATATCCCTGGACCTAAAAACTGACTGATCTTGACCTGTGAATGATTTTGGACTTGTGTTTGAACTTTTGCTTAAACTGTTGTTTCTGGGAAGTAACGAAACCTACACTTTACTGTATAGGAGTATTGCTGTGTGTGTATTATTCCAAACATGTCTTCTTCTCGAATACGAACTCCCTTGCTATCGCGCACTCATTCTCCTAACGGGCGATATTGAACCCTCCAACCACTGATTATGGGGCGCCAGGCCAATACCGCAGGCTCAGATAACTGAGAGTTGGGTGTGAATACACCAGTACCATAAATCTAGGCAGACAGCTGGTTTACTGTCTTTAATTGTGGGTTACCTATGTCTCTGGTAAGGATGGCAGCAAGGTTCACTGCTACTTACACAAGTCCTATGCACTGGATAACCTTGGTTCTGTGATGGAACAATACTATGTTTCCTTGGTCTAATGAAGTGCCAGTCTACTTCCTTGCTGGCATAGATGGAAGTGTTTTATGGTAATTTGATAATTTCCAAGACCGCAACTTGGACTGTAAAATGTTTGGGATCACAGCTAAATGAGGATGGATGCCTAAGAAAGGCTTGCTTGACTTTAAAACAAACACATGATACAAAAGCTTTTGTTGTGTTATGAATTCGGATCTCTTAACACTGAGTGACGAACAGCTAGTTCCATATTTGTGGGGTAAAAAAGTCTGCTGGCTAGGTGGTTAGGTAGAATTTCGGAAGAGAATTTGCATGTGTTCGTTGGACAGGTGTAGGTCGCACACATACATTCTTAGCACATAAACTGTTTACGACAGCAACGTCTTTCGTGAAGAGGTGGAGATGATGTTTAGTGCTCTGTTTAAACTTCATTGAAAAGAACTATTCAAGATGCTACATGAAATATATATTGCAACTGGATATCTTTTCAGAGGTTTTTGCTTTCGACTGGAATTCCTGTCCAGAAGATAAAACCTGACATTCCGACTGATTATACTGAAAGATTGTTAGAGAGAAGCAAGGAAAATAGGCTGGATAGAGACGCCAACTGAGGAAGGAACACACCGACAGAAGAGGATTTGTCTTCAACTTCGCCTAATACTGTTTTGGATAATGTTTCTTCTTGAAGCGGCTTAGGGGACATATATGGCTAGATATGCCTGTAGAAGGGGAAAGGACAAGGAATACTAGTTAAATTCGCCATGTCTCTGTTTTATGCAAATTGGTTTTATCTTCTATAAACATGCTAAATTTGCCTGATTGGTCAACTAAAGTAAAGCATTGGGATTGGTTCACCCTAGAAACCAATCGGCAAATAAAGTAAAATAAAGGCGGCAAATTCGAAAACTTACATCAAATCCATGAATATCAGTCAATTAGAAGAAATGGAGGAACAGCAATACTTTCCAACAGAAGGAAACAGGCTGACTCATACTCTTTTCTGAGACTAAGACTAAGACTAAGACAACCCAGGTTTCTGGCTCCATTTTATGGCCGTTTGATAAACCACACCCAATTACACTTTTAGGATTTTCTTAAGGAGACAGTATTAAAATGTCTATCCTGGTTTATATATTTCCAAACCAAATATCTGTTAGGTGACTTATATTCCTAACAATCATCCTCTGATCAACAACAAATATTTCTTTCTGAAATGATGACATCGTTATAAATAGCCCTCATTTCTCCCTCTAGCATTGTTCACAACAGTAAAATGGAGGTTGGCAAGCCTCTATTCCATCTGTAATACGACAGTTAGCATGCTGCCTTGTATGGAAAGCTAAGGCAAAGTAGAGCAGTGATCAAAGAATTGAGTTCATTCTTTGCTGATTCCATAGGGCATTTGGTTTTGGGAAACTGTGCTACAAGAAAATCAATAGGACATTTTCTGTTAATGCAACATGAATGTGACTTTATGAACCAGTATAATAATCAATCAGCAGCTCTAGATTAATTCCCCAAACTCTGATTTGAAGTGTGCTCTTTATGTCCAAGATAATATTTGACAAACCTACATCCTTCTTCTTTTTTATTTTAAAAGTGAAATAATAATCATTACAATACCTCTGCAAGGATTGTAATGCTGCTTCTTCTGTAAAGTTCTCCCTTATTGTACATGGGTGTCTTTTTAATTTTTTTTGTTCTGCTGCCATTACCACTAAAACCCTTTGAAGGTTCAGAAATCTTTTCAGTCTCCAAGGTAACATGACGGAAATGAACACAGGGAAGATAAAGCATAACATAGGATATAAGATAACATAGATTAGTTAATATAAGCATCAAAGATCAAATGGACTTTAATTAAAGGATGCTCAGGTTCATTCATTCCTACAAATTATTTGAATCCTATCAATACCAGCCTACTCTGGCATTATTATTATACATTACACATGTATAATAACAATTATACATTATTATTAACCCTTATTTCCTGACTGTGGAGTTGATGTGACCTTTGACCTGCCCCCTAAAGTCCTTTCTCTTGCTGCTGGAATAAAACCTGGCAGGCAGATGCCTAATTGGCAAGTTTGCCATTCAAACATCACTGCTTTTATAATTCAAAGTGAATAAACTAGAACCAAAATGTGAACATTACTTTTTCATTTATTGATCCTGAATGAACTGCAACAATCTAGGTGACTGCTCTCTTTTTTTCTCCATTTGTGCTCAGGAGTCTAAACAAGTTACAACACTGAGCATTGCTTTGCTCTTGAAAAGTTAGGCAGGGTTGTTTTTAGATAATACTCAGGTGGGAAACCATACAGAAATCACAGAGCTGTAGAATAATGTACAAAGTTGGAAAAACAACAACAAACCCTTCCTGGAAGAAAACAGTGGCAAATTCTTTTCTATTGCTCACAAAGACACAGCATGAATTGGTGGGTGTTAGGAATGTAAGTCACCTAACAGTTGGGTTGGAAATATATAAACCAGGATAGACTCTTTAAGGAAATGCTAAAATTGTAATTGGGTGTGGTTCCTCAAACGGCCATAAGATGGAGCCAGAAACCTGGGTTGTGTGGTTGTCCTGTTGGTTGTTGGCTGATATATATAGAGATATTTGTTTTTTGGGGTTCTTGGCATTTTTTCCCTATTGATTTTGCTGGGGGATATCATTAATTCTTGGATTAGTGAGTTATTACTGACTTCGAACTGGTTTTTGATCTCGGAACTTTGGATTTTTGGGATTATCTCATGGACCTGAAGACTGCTGCTTAAATTGTGTTATGAATTGGAGCTGGTTTTGTGGGACTTTGGCTTACCATTTACTGGAATAAAACTAATTTTTAGCTATAACAGTAATCGGCTGTGTGCTGTGGTGTGTGTGTATTTCAAATTTCTGCGCATAAGTCTGCAAAACCACACCGCACCCGCCCCCACAAAACAGAAAAAAGAGCACCAAATTGTGTGCATCATTCTCGGTCACGGAGATTATAACCACTGGTTGATGGTCAGGCATGATAGGGCTCAGATACTGGCGGGGGGAGGGGGGGGGAAGGAAGAGTTATGGTGTGAATTGCAAGTATGTATGAAGGAAAGGGCTGTTTACTGTTTAATGTGTGTTTACTGATGCCTGGTGAATGGCACAAGACGCAGCTGTCCACAAGTCTAATCACTGAAAACCGGTTGGATGGAAAACTGATGTTTTTTCCTGGGTTATGAAGTAGCAGTTAACTTCTGGCATAGAGAAGGGTTATGGGCTGGCCAGTTCAAGAATCGCACACAGGATGGTAAATTTGGGGATGGCAATGATGAGGACATTAGCCAAGAAGATTAGCTGGACTTTAAACAACAAGAATGAGCTTTTTCACATAATGGGACAACAACTGATTGACCAAAAGCTAGTCCATATTCATGGAGGAAGAGTCTATGCTAGGTGTTAGGAGAATTTGAAGAGGATTTATGTTTCTATAACAGTGGTAGGTTTGCAACCATCATACGCATCTTGACAGGTAAATCTGTATTGACAGCAAACGTTTTTCTGGGAGGGGTGGGAGATATTTGTGAATATTTGGATTCATGGAAAGAATATGAAGAAGTAATGAAAAAGGAACTGGGGATTGTTTCACAATAGATGAAGTTTACATGGGGTTCTTTTCCCCATTGGGATGATAATCTTATGGGATGACTTAGTATCTTCACTGGAAGTCCTTGGACCAGAGATAAACTGAAACATGACTGACATAATCAGTAGTTTTGTTAGAAAGGAGGCAAGAAAGATGGCTGGATAGGGACCAGTGAGGAAGAAACAAACCGCAAGAGAGGATTTCGTTCTTCAACCTGCTTTATACTGTTCGGGAATATTTTGTTGTGGGCCAGGGGACACATAGCGTAGATTCTGTAAGAAGGAAATGACGAGATACTGTAAACACCAAAAGGGCTTAAGAAGAATTCGTTAGTTTAAAGTACTTGGTCTAGCACATTCAACTGGTGAAATCATGATGTGGGGGTTTGGTTGGGATGCGTGACATCGGGCAATGCATTAACTAAAGATAAGAGAGAAGTTGTAAATGTCCATGAGTAAGCACCATTGTTGATCTTGCAAGTGATGCGAAGAAGAAAGCATCTGGTGAGGTAGCTGACTTGGTTGATTGTATAACATCATGTTGTTCTGTGTTTATGCTTGGTACGTAACTGGAAATTTCAATTTGCCTAATCAGTAAGAGTTTAGGGGGTTAGATTTGGTTTTGTAGATAAATTTAGGGGGGAGATAACTGTATGAATAGAAAAGGAGGGGTAAAGTTTTTATGGGGCTAATGTAGAGAATGAATTCAGTTCGGGTGCTTACTGATGAGGGCATTGAAGAATGGCTAACTAGGTATTGATAACACATGTTAAGCCACATGATGAATGTTATAATCATTACTGACATAGATCTAGGGCACATAATGTGCAAAAATGTTGGGAAAAGACTGGGGGTTTGAATTTTTGTTTTCAAAACGGGGAAGTCAATGAAAACCTGGTAAGGAAGTTATTTAAACTGTAAATGCCCTTTGTAGATGGAGGAGGAGAAAATAGGGTTACTTTCTCAAAAGACTTTAATTTGGATTTAAGGACCAAAGAACTTAAGAAGTTGTGTTTTTGATGAATAATTGGTCTAAAAAACAAGTTTGCGAAGTGGGGCTATGTTTTGGTATAATAGACCATTATTCACGATACGGATTCTTCTATCTCGATGAAACATAGGGAAATTCAACATTATCTTTAACTGGGCTAAGATTTGCTCAGAGAAAAATGAGGAGTTAAGTTATTTTCTTTTCAGTTTTGCGATTACACAAATGAACTGGAGTTTCATAACCACAGAGTTCAACTATGTTTTGAAATTTGGCTGGTGTTTGGGAGCCATATATTCTGCCTTACCAGCGAACCTTACTCTTCAGAAAGGAAGAGGTGCAACGTTACGGGGAGCCATGGCTTTCGATATGTTTTTTTTGGATTCGCAGGGTTTGGCCTGAACACTGGGGGTGGGGGTTGAAAGCAATAATGGTGTAGTAACCATGGGTTTATAAAAACAATATGGTTAGGAGAACACGGGGATGACAAAGCGGGTCGAGGGGTAAAGTTGCATTCCCATCGGTTGGCATGGGCAGAAAACCAAATTTAAGTTATCTCCACACATTTGGATTCTCTAGATGGTGGGCATATGTCCGCGGCGGTCACAGAGTAGAGACTGGGAAGGCAAATAGAGCTCAGACAAGTTATTTTGTCATGTAGTTGTAGGCCGAATCATGAGATCGTTTTAGATTTTGGGATCGCATGGGCAAAGCAATGTTTAGCTGTAACTACGTGGCTAAATTTTCTGAGCAGGCATTGGGTGGAATAAAATGAAATAAGGAAATCCAGCAATGATGGTTGTTAATTGGACGGGCGGCAGCGGTAGTCCTAAAGATGAATAATTAAAACGCATCCATAGCATTAGCAAGAGGAAGACCAGGCAGCAGGAGAGGTAGAACAAGGGGCAGGTGAACAGGAGAGTCCAGCACAGTAGCCTGTAGATTACGGGCAGATGTTCAACTTTGAGTAACACGACCACCTGATTAGATATCGAGGCGTAGTCGGTTGTATGCCAAGGTGAATCGAGTTCTGGTACCATATATGAACTGAATCGTTCCATACTAAGGATCAGTCTGCTTGGCAGGAAGGCAATGGATAAGGAAAGGCGTGTAAATCCTTACAGAAGATGGAGGTTGGTATAGGATGAAAATGTTCGAAGTTACCACCAGATAAACATGAGCCATGGGGGTGTAGTTGGAGCTTGATAAAGCTGAAGAAGGTGTTATGTTACCATAAAGAGCCAGTATAGTAGCAAAGGGTTCAGTCAGACAGGCAAAATGACTATGCAGAATGATTGTTGGCCTAGTCCCATGAAGGCCTACCTACATTATGAGCAAGGGCCATGTAGTGTGGGCAGCTAAGGAGAAGACAATTATAACGCATTTAGAATGTAGATAGATGGCATATCTTGCATGCACCATGCAACACAATGGTTTTTATTTAAAGAAACTTTAGGATGTCAAGAAAGCTGAATACAACTAATTGTGGGATTGAAAATAGAGTCTTTATGGCTTGAAAACAATCAGGCTATGAGTGGAACCTGTATAGTTTAAGGAATTACTACGATAGGTTTTGGTAGCTGGCGGGGCTGAGGGGCTGTGCTTTGGTGTTGTGTGCCTAGTGGTTGTGCGGTTGAAGAATGGGAAAGTTGTTAAGTTGTGCATTGTTCGCTATTGGTTACCTGGATCGAAAATAGATTTATCACAAACTAACAAGGAAGCTACTAAAATAATATCACTGTTAGAGAAGAAATTTAAGATAAAACAATTAGGAGAAATCAAACAATATCTTGGTGTAAAGATAGATAGAACTAGGGGAGGATACAAGATCTCACAGGCAGATCTTGCTGAGCCAACTGAAAGGCACTGGCAAGCTGCTCAGCATGTTTTAAGATATCTGAAACAAACAATGCATTGTGCATTGTATTTGGAGCCAAAAGGTGAATTGAATTTAACTGCATATGCTGATGCAAGTTTTGCTTCAGACATAAACACATGAAAATATACATTGGCTACTGTAGTATTATTGGGAAAGGTATTGATTGGATGGAGGTCTATTCAGCAGAAACATTTAAGTTTACCAACAATGGAGGCTGAATTCTCATTTTTGTCTCTATAATGTACAGATTTAGTTTGTTATAAGCAACTATTGATTGACATGGGAATTGATGTAACAGATTCTAGTGTTGTAAGATAACCAATCAGCAATACAGATGGCTTCCAATCTTGCTGTAAAGACAAGATCAAAACAAACAGATCTAAGATATTTAAATGTGAGACAATGTATGCAAAATAAAATGATTAAACTTGAGTACTGCATGTCAGAAAATAACATCGCAGATCATTTTACAAAAAACCAAGGCTCTGTAAAGCATAAGACTTGCTGTGAGGATTATGGACTTAGAATATAAGGTTGTATATATTGTCCTACCCAAAGGGGAGAATGTTCGGAATGTAAGTCAACTAACTGGGTTGGAAATATATAAACAGGATAGACATTTTAATACTGTCTCTTTAAGGGAATGCTAATATTGTAATTGTTGTGGTTCCTCAAACGGCTATAAAGGCCCTGTCACACTGGCCGACGGATGCAAAATGTCAGTAAAAAGGACACAGCAGATGAGAAAAATATTCCATCCGTTGTTATCTGCTCTCAAAAGGGGCAAAAATTTGCATAACCAGAGCGGAAAACACGGAAAGGAACGACGGGGGGAGGATGCAGGGCGGATTGGAGCGGATTGTTCCAACAGAACCTAGTGGATGGAACGCGGATGGGAGCAGATGGCACATCCACAAGGCTACCGGGGGAGTGCAGGAAACAGACGCGGGAACGGAAAGAGCAGCAAAACAGACGTGGACGCGCGGAGCGAATGAAGCGGGATGCACAAGAGAAGCCTAGCGGAATGCCTAGTGGAAGCCTAGCGATGACTTAGCGCTTTCACTGCGCCCATGTGCGGGAGAATAATTGCGTCAGCCCGCGTACCTATAAAGGGAAGGCCAGCTCCCAAGCAGGTCACGCATTCAGAGGAAAGGACCTGCTTTCCAGAACATCAAGTGCCGTTGCCAGCCTGCCTGCATGCCTGCCTGCCAGCCATCACTTTGGCCAGCCTTGCGTCTGCCTTCCTGCCAGCCTCCCTGCCAGGCTCCCCTGCCAGCCTCCTGCCAAGCCTCCCCTGCCCTGCCAGCCTTGGTGCCTGCCTTTCCTGCCCAGCCTTCCCTGCCAGGCCTGGTGCCCTGCCTTCCTGCCAGCCTTCCTGCCAGCCTGCCTGCTGCCTGCAGCCTTGCTGCAGCCAGCAGAACCCACAACCATGGGGAAGAAGAGAAGGCCTCAGCTATGGCGCTGCCAGCCTGCAAGAGGGAGCAGGGGCCACCGCCACCTCCTTGCCCTCACTCTGCTTTCTGCTGGGGCTTCTGTAGGCACGGGCCTTCGCTTCTTCTGCGGCTGGGGCTTCTGCTTCTTGCGCTTCTGGAGGAGCTGATATGATGTTTGGTGTGTGGTGCTTCTGCTCGTGCTTTACCTGCTGATGCTGCTTCTTGGCGGGGATGCTTCTGCTGATGCTGCTTCTGGAGCAGCTGATGAATGCTGCTTCTGCGCGGTGGTGCTTCTGCCTGGTTTTGCTTACTCTGCTGTAGCAGCTTTCTCGTCCTGCTTGGTGCTGCTGGTCTCTTTGTGCTGCTTCCTGGCTTCATCCCTGCTCGTGCTCCTGGTCTTGCTGTGTCCTGCTGGTCCTGCTCGTGCTCCTGGTCCTTTCTCCGTTGCTCCTGGTTCTTGCTGGTGCTTCCTGGTGCTGATGCACTGCGCTCTGTTGATGCTTACTCTTGCTGTCCTGTGAATCCTGGTCCCGATTTGGTGCTGGGAGCTGCTGGCTGCTGCTGCGCTGATGGATGATCCTGCTGGTTGCTGCTGTTGCTCGTGGTCGTGGAAGGAGCAGCCCCTACACCTGGGAAGCCCCCTGATGAGGGCCCGAATGTAGGTCCTGCCAAAGGGAGGAAGCATATGTGAGAACCGAGAGGAGCAATACTCGCATTGAGGAGGAAACACGAGGGATGAGGTGCTGAGAGTGGCCTGAGAGAGAATGAGCTACTATGGCGGAAGGGACAATAGGCTCTACAGGACACCAAAATGAACAGGCTGCTTGGAGAGAGAAGGCGGAGAGTCTGAGCTACACATCGGAGGTGGCTCCTCAGTGGTGGAACAGCACCTGCACACCACTGGTGACAGGAAGCTGCACCTCAAGAAATCTGGCCCAGGCCCGGTCAAGCTGACAGAGAGGACCTACGTCATAGCCCAGGTGCAGCTTCCGGTCGAGGGTGTGAGATCTGCAGCCGAGGGCAGCACGCCTCTCCACAACCCTCTCTGCTCCAGCAGCCTCTGAGAGCCAGTCCTCTTCGGCCGAGAGTCAGCCTCCTGTCTCCTGGCAGGTTTCTGTGGAGTTCCATGGCGGAGAACCCGGACAGTTGTTTTAACCGTGGCAGAAGTGGCGTGGAAGGACTCCCAATGGCGGCAGTGGAGCAAGGAGACGGCACTCTCCACCACAAGTCCAACCCGCATCCACCCCCAGCTCCACCTCCCCAGAAAGGGCCGAGAGCCAGACAGGAGGGGCAGAGCCAACTGTCCTGCTGGGAGATCTCGTGGAAAACCATGCCGGAGCAGCATAGAATCTCCTCTCTCAGCTGGTCCACACCGCACTCCTCATCCTCCCACCGCAAGCCTTCTCACCTTATGTCAACCAGACCACCTCCAACGACATGGCGGAACCCAAGTTACCAGGTGGTGAAGGACCGGATCACACGAGCTGCTTCACAACACTCCAGATCCAGGGAACCTAGCTTCCCACCAGTCCCAGGTCTGCTCCTCCACCCTCCAGGTGATGTCACAAGCCCTTCCAAGGCTTTTCCACATGCCGCTCACTACCAGGGCTATGGCTACCGAAGGTCGCAGGCGCACAGGTAGCAGCCCTTCCCAGTCCAGGCCACAGAGCTATCGGACGCCACCGTTCACCGGTTTCCACTGATGCCACTGATGTCACCCACGCCACTGAGACACCGATGCCACCGCACGCCACGATGCCACCCGCATGCCAGTTCCTCACACAGCTGCAGACCAGACAGCCCCACTACGCTGCTCCTCCTCGCACGCCCACAGCCAAGGACCAAGACCTGGCCAGCTACAATCTTGTCCGTCGGTATTGGGACTTGACACCTATCATGCATGGAGGAAGGAGCTCTCAGACATCACGGGGCTGAGCCAGCTGTCTGAGAAGCTTCTCAACTACACTTCCCTGTTGTCCTCTCGAGGCCAGGCACCGCCAGTGGGGCTTCAGAACCAGCACTCCACGCAGCAGCACCTCCACAGCACCTGGACCTACCACCCTGAGGACTGGGCACACCTCCGATGATTTGATAAGAGTGCCAGAGAACTGGGTGGGCTACCTGTAGGACTTTATTTGGACACTTGACTTGGGTATTTTTCTTTTACAGCTTGTTATTATAAAGATTATCTTTGCCTTCACACAACTCGGCCTCATTTATTTTATTAAATAAAAGTCTTGGTGGAACTTTTAGAAAATGGTTTAGCCTTTGCATGCTTGTGGATGGGTAGGATAGCATTGGGGTGGGCAGGGATAGCTTTTTGGGATGGGTAATGAGCTGTGGGATGGGGTTAGGATATCCTGGTGGGATGGGTTAAGATTAGCTGTTGAGATGGCAGGGATACCTTTGGATGGGGTAAGATAGGCTGTGGGATGGGGTTGAGAATAGCTGTTGGGATGGGTTGAAGATATGCTGTGCGGATGGGTTGACGATAGTCTGTGGAGGGAATAGATAAACTCCAAGTGCAAGCATAGTGGGAACTGTTATGGTCACGCCTCAGGTCGCTACCACCTATGCCCTTACAATTATCAAATACTATGAGTCACATTGGATTTCCACACGATGTCAACATAAACACAACCTCTTTATTAAATGCCGCCTGTATCATTGTAGGGCCCAGCCCAACAATACAATGGCCCGATCTCCATCCGTGTGATGAGACAGGCTGAAGGAAGCATATGTATGCATTCTACCTCCTGTTTGGCACTCCACTGCTCCGCAGCTGGGGAGTTTGCAGCCAGTGTTTCAGGAGGTTGCGCTGCTATCTGTCCTGTCATATGTGGGCTGAGGCTCTGTTGGGGCCTATTGCCAGCATCCTCAGTGTCCTATTTGCAGGTTTTTGGCCCTTGCTCCATTCCCGCAGGCTCCGTCTGAGTGCCATTTGCCTTGTTGGAGGTCGCACGACGCGCTGTTCTGGCAAGACTGGGTAGCGGTGCGCATGAGATTGTGCAGGATGCTAGGCAAAGCTCCCACGATGTTCCTCACGGTCTGTGGGCAATGCTGCATTGGTGGTGAGGAACAGTACCGTGGAACCGGTTGGGGCCAGGATTGCAAAGGCGTTCATCCACGCACCCGCGCTTGCCGCTTGAACAGCCTGTAGTTGAATCATCCTTCTTCAAGGCGGTGAGGTATTTGGAAGGTTAGGGTTCATGAGGTAGGTTCTGAGGGCAGAAGGCGTCATCCCCCACATGAAATAGGGCACATCTTGCGTTCATTGGGCAGTGGGTCTGGGAATCTGGGAAGCCCATGATGAGGTTGCGTTGCCAGCCCCTGCTTGAGGTCACTGCGCATTTGTATAACCTTGGGCATACTGAACATGACTTTCATTGCCTGAAGGCATCGATGTAGCATGAACTTGTTAGTCAGCATGCGACCCATGAGCGAAGAGGACGATGCTGATAAGCCCTTTGTAGTTGAAATAAGTTGGACGCCCGACTTGGGCTGCGTGCTTTGGCAGGCACGTGGCTTGCATATCATTGGCTCCAACGGTGTGGGGGAAGTTCCACCTCTGATACCACTGCTCTGCAACTTTCTTGCCAGCCTTTTTGCCAGTGGAGGGGGCACTGGAAGGAGCTGCCTCATGTATTCTTCGATGATGGCCTGGCACCACTTCTCTTGACCACAATGCTGATTGGTGTTGTGTGGCACGCTCGCAGCCGTACTGATGGCTGCCTGGTAGGTGTCCCTGAGCGCAGGGATGGCGCAGGAGTCAGTGCCACCTTCGCTCTCGGGTCCAGGCTGGGCCGAAGTTGGTTGCTCTGTCTTGGTAACTGGTTTAACAGCCCCTGCACCAACTTCGTCAACAATGGCTGGTTGGCATCCTCATGAAAGTTTGGATGACGAGGTCTTCGTTCCTGAGCTCCGATGGATCAGCTTGTTGTACAGTCCTCTCGTTGCTTCTTTCTCCTGATCAATCGGTCGGACCCAGATGCTTCCTTGGCTGCCTCATTTTCTTCCACATAGTAGAGTTCACAGAGCCTGTAGATGGGCTTCGCACTGTCTGTAGGAATTGATGGTTGGCTACCCAAAAATGAGTTTGTTACGATCCAAGGTGGACATCGATGGATGCTGTGGAAAAGAGCCAAGAGGCAGATGAGGCTGCAAGAGGTTCTGGCACAGAGGGCTGCTGGTCTGGAAAGTGAGACCAGGTGCAGTATGCTCCCCCTTTTATTGGGCAATATAGGTTTTCCCTTATGTGTCCTTTTGCATCCTTGGGCAGCCTTAGATATTCCTTAATATCGAGTTTCGGTTCCCCTCGGTGAACGTTTTTTTCCATTTTGGAATGCTTAATTTCGCGTGCTGCATCCGCTTTCATCCTTTCTCCGTCATTGCTTACTATGCTGTGCGGTCATTCCGCATCAGTTTTGCTTCCTCCCTGTGTCCGCTTTCCTCTTGAGCGGAATGCGAGTTGCAGCGGTCATGCCAGCGAAGGCCTAGCGGATGTAGCAGACGTGCTAACGAGATGCTCGAGGATGCAGAAAGGGATGTGCCCCTGTATGCTAGCGGAGCAGAATGAGCGTTGGATACATTTTCGCTTCAAAAAGTTTTTTGAGCAGCTCAAAACCTTTTTGAGTGCTCGAATGTCAATAGACGGATGCTGGACAGATAGAGAGGAAGCAAAACGGAGGACAGTGAGTACAGAACGGAAGCATCGCAGTTAACCAAAGGAGGGCAGTGTTTTCTCCATTTTTACATCCCCTTTCCATCGTTGGATCGTATAGGGGCTTAAGATGGAGCCAGAAACCTGGGTTGTTTGTTCTGTCCTGTGGTTGTTGTTGCTCGATGTTCTGATGTTCGCTGTTTTTGGTTCCTGCATTTTTGCCTATTGACTTTGCTGATTGTCATTATTCTTGGATTGATGTGAGTCTGTTACTGAACTGTTTTTGAGACTGGACTTTGATATTTGGATAATCCCTGGAGTGAAAACTGACTGCTCTAACTGTGTGTGACTTGAACTGTTTGTATGCAGGTTTTACTTCCAGTAAACGGTTAATAAAAGTCTTAACCGTTTACTAGAAGTAAAACCTACATTTTACTATACTATGTAGTTGTGTGCTGTGTGTGTCTTATTCAACATTACTCTCACTACGTCTCCTTGTGTGCACTCATTCTCCTTACAGGGAATTACCACAACAGGGAGGGGGGGGGGAGAACTTAGCAGAAAAACTTAACTATATGACCTAATCATGCATACAATTGTCCTGATCATAATGTCATGATAAACACCCTAATCATGTCATGATACACATATTTCTTCCTGGCATTTGAGTAGATTAAAGACTCTGTGTTCTAAAATAGGAGGCTAAATATTAGAATTCGTTGTGATCATTTTGAAAGATCTGATATATTTTTCCAAGTGTATATAGAGAGAACTTTTACATTTTAACCATAGTATTATGGGTTATCTGAAAATGCCAAAGACCATGCTTTTTGCATGTGAAACAGGCCTCCAACCACTGTACCTCAGCCAATTTCCTCTCATCTGGCAAGGCTGCAATACAATCAAAACTGGATAGGTTAGCATTTTATTTATTTCATTTTATTTGTTAATTGCTTACAAGATAATAGGTATAAGTATAACATTGTTATGAATACATGGATACATATAAGAAAAATAAAAGAAACAATAGGATGGGGACGGTAGGCACATTGGTGCGCTTATGCATGCCCCCTACAGATCTCTTAGGAACGGGGTGAGGTCAATAGTAGACAGTCTAAGGTTAACGTTTTGGGGATTTGGGGAAGAAACCACAGAGTCAGGTCTTGTATTCACTTCTTGTATTTCAAACTTGTTCAAGAAAAAGTGATGCTGGCTCAGCCACCCACCCATTCATACTGCAGTGGGAAGCTGGATTAAACATAGATACAAAATCACATTTGTGTTATCAGTTAACCTGTGATGGCCACAACAAATAAAAGTATCCCTTTGAAATAACTGTATAATATCCGTAAGCACCTGTTTGCCAGATTCTCTGTCCCACTTGACATAAAAAATATTTATAATCTTTTAACTGAAAAATTTATCAGTAAGTAATTTGCTGCAAATAAAACACCATCTTCCATCACTGTATTTGTTTACAGAAGCCTAAATGCAATTCAGTTTCATCTCTCCTCTGTGATCCCTTTTCAAAACATATCTATTAAAATAATTTATAAAGAAATCAAATCAATATATACTTTTTAAAATAATGTCAATTACATTCTTTGCTTTATATTTATCATTAAAATTGTTCAACTGCATGGTAGAAGGATAGATACTGTTAGAAGCAAGCGCTGCTGGTAAGTGGTCTTCATTTTAAAATATTTATTATCACTGGGTGGGGTGTCAAAAGTTGGGGATGACTAATGCCACTCTGGACATTTGAAGGGGGCCTAGATATTTTTTAATTCTTTTCAAATGTTAAATAAAGTCTGTTTTACGTAACCTGTGCCCTGTTGCTTCTTTCTTGCACTTTCTTGCACAGAATAGTTCTTTAGTAAAGGATGACATCTATATCTATATTTAGAACTCACAAATATATACCTTATGAATGATAGGTACATACATTATCTCAAAAAGATTTTATCTTGAGTTAGGGTTGAAATTAGGGTTCAGGCTAGAATGCCTTAATCTGCTTTCCACTAAATTGATAATCCATTTGTTTTAGCATTCTAAATGGATGCACAAATACTACCTTTCAGATCTGTTAGATCATACTGGGAATAAAGGCCAACTTTTCTGGATGTCATCAGGTTGGGGAAATGTCACTGCAGGTTACAAATGAGGCTTTTAATTTGTTCTTCAGGGAAACATCACACTTAAAGCATTAACTAAGCTACAGCCATATAGAGAAAGCCAATATGGTGGGAAGGTAGGAAATACTTTCATGCAAATTTGTCAAATTAAAAAGCAAAGGGAGTGCTTAATATAATTCATGCATACTTTTGATGGTAATTATGGCAATTTCACAGTTAAGAACTCTCAATGCTTAGAGGAAATTATTGTATATGAAGACATTGTTGATTAAACATACAGTTAGCGATTTAGAGGGTGAATTTGTAAAATTTCAAGTAGTGTTGTTTTTTTAATTTGGAGGCCAAGTCCTACATTAGAAATAAAAATTGACACAATGAAGAAAGGGGCAAGTAAATTGTTCCAGATGAAGTGCAATACTGCATAACTATATATATATATGGTATTCAGCTTTGTTCGAGTATTTTCCCACATCATTATAGTTGTGCTTCTAAAGTTGTAGCAACGTTTCGGCAGAATCTCATCTGCCATCATCAGGCTTCTGTATTGTCTTATTGTGTGTTCTGTGAGTCAGGACCTTTAACAGCTTGTTTCAGTTTTAAATTTGGGGATGGGCCTATTGCTGTGACCATAGAATGTTGTTTTCTTTATCCTGATCTGGTTGGGGAAGGTCTTTGGTCTGTGTTTATTGGTCCTTGGAGTTTGGCTGTGTTCTGCTTGACTGGTGTTTTCTAATATCTTCTTGTCGATTCGTGGTCTTTTTTTTGTCTTGATTAGCTGGCAACATTGATGCTCCTGTATATGGAGACTTTAAGTGGCAAGCTTGCTCCAAGTAAATGGACGGCTATCATTTGTTGGACTAGCTAGGTTTTCATCTGGTGCCTGGTTGGGGTGTGTTTGAGCCGGATGGAGGTACAGGGGGGATTGCCTTTATGCCCGTGTCTAGTGGCTTGTGGCGTGGAGATTTTTTTGTTGTGAGTGCAGCCTTCCACAATAATTGACAGTCTGCTGTAACAATAAGAAAATCATCTCTTCTATTACATGGCTTTCATCTCTTCTAGTTCATGCTTTCAGATCTTTTTTCTAATCTCTATGGCTTCTCTGATTAATTCTTGGCTGGGGTTTTTCTATATGTGGCTAGGGTTTTGGTGTCCATTGAAGTTGATGCTTAATAACTGATGGCTTTCATGGTGTTTGAATGAGTGAGAAGTGTGTTCCTCAGCTTTTTTACTGCATTTTTGTTTTCAATCGCAGGTGGTAGACTGATTCTTCTATTGGTCTGTCCAATGTTATGTTGGCAGGGGCATGAATGCAGCAGGGGACTTTATTATGCCTTGGTTTTCCCAAGTCAGTTTTATCTTTGGGGTTAGTCAGGATGGCTGCTTTTTTTCTGTCTGTTTTTGAAAGGCAGTCTTGATGTGAGTACTTGCATCGGCTGTCGATCTATACTGATTAAATTGTCTCGGGTTATTGGTTACCGTTCGTTACATATGTGTAATCTGGGGTGTCTATTCTTGAGGGCAGGACAGGCTGTTTCCTATTGGTCTTCGTTTCATTCTTCCGCAGTCTCCATTATAGTTTCTAAGTGGGTTTATTGTGGATCAAGAACGGTTGATTTGTCTTTTGTGGAAGCCAATTGGCTGGTCAGATACTTTAGTCAGGGTTGCATACGTTCAGTCTTTATGTTGTCTTGTTCTGCTAGGCAATTTGGTTTCTGGCAATTCGTGTTTTGGCCATCGGAGTTTATCTGTGCTGGGCTTGGTGGGATTGGGCTTTGAGGTAGTGGTTGGGTTGTGTTTTGCTTCTGGTATACTTGGTGTGTCCCGAGTTGTGCATCGTTGTTTTTTTTTTTTGTAGATTAAGGTACAATCTAGGAATGGTAGTTATTTGTTTGTTTCGCATTTCCATGGTGAGACTTGATTTTGTGGGTGTGTGGCATCTAGGCATGTGTTAGGAAATTGTTTAGGTTTTCTTTTCCATGGGGCCAAATCACAAATGTGTCATCAATTTATCTTAACCATAGTTTGGGTTTTTGGGTGACATGAGCTAGGGCTCTGGATTGGAAGCTTCACATGTACAAAACTCACACCACTTCTTGGAAATGATCAAATTGAAGGAGCCCCAAGGGGATTACCACTGTCACTCATCATTGCAAACCTGTTCATGGAAGAATTCAAATCCAGAGCCCTAGCTAATGCTACCCATATATATATAAGTTCTCCTGGCTGTGTGAAAAAGGAAATAAAAACATGTCCACTTTGCAAAAATCAAGAACACAGGACCATAACTGGGGTGGGTTTCTCCTGGTTCTGTCCACCTCTGTAGAACCGGTAGCTCTGAAGAGCAGCAGACATAGAAAGGTTCTTTGTTTGCTGATGTTTTTGCCTACCTGCCCACTTGGGCTCTTACCTGATCTTTATTTCCTGTGTTTTCAACTTTAGCTGCCGTGCAAGGCACAGCTGCAGTTTGAAAAGCAGGAAAAAAGTGCTTTTTGAAGGGCTGCTTCTCTGCATGCAGCGTGCTGATGATGATTTACAGGCACACATGCGCAGCGTGCAGGGAAGCACATTGTAAATCACTGAACTGGTAGTTAACTCTGTCAGATCCCACTCCTGACCATAACCTCTAAGTGACAGAAGGAAAGCTGAAAAATAATCTTAGAAAGTATTTCTTCATAGAAAGAGTAGTGGAAGCTTGGAACCAGCTTCCAATGGAAATAGTGAGTCAGTCATCATTAACTGAGTTAAATATGCTTGGCATAAATGCATGTCCATAATCCAAAACAAAAAATAAAAAAAAACCAACCCACCTCAAAAGGCAGTTTTGATGGAACACTGGTTTTTTTTTCTGCCATCTGTTTTTTATACAACTTTGGAGTATACCTTAAAAATGTAAGTACAGCTCCCCTCCCCCCAACAACACAATGCACTATTGTCTTAGAACTGGCACAATGAATCATGAGCCTGTATCAGAGGTGGTATTCAGTAGATTCTGACCATTTCTGGAGAACCAGTAGCTGAAATTTTGAGTAGTTTGGAGAACTGGCAAATACCACCTCTGACTAGAGATTTTACAGTATCCTTCCCTTGCCACGTCCACCAAGCCACGCCCACAAAACCGGTAGTAAAAATATTTGAATCCCACCACTGGCCTTTATCCAGATTTTCCCATATACTTTTCTTATCTAACAGATAAATCTCACAATAAATAGCCCTTTGGATGAAATCATGGCTCATCTTAATTCAGAATTTTTGTTTCTCATAGAGAAAAATGAGATGCCTCTGTGGAATGATCTGTAGAGAGGTATACTCTTTTATTATTGTTCTCTTACTGTTTGAGAACAGGCTGGAAATTACATCAAGTCTCGGTTAGGACGAATCCCATCTGAATTTAACAATCACCTTTTAGAACCATCTAAGCTACTAGCCATCATTACATCTTGTGATAATAAATGCCACAGGTTCATTAAGTGCTGCAAGAAAATGTGTTTTCATTTGTCTCTTCTAATTTTCCTTCTCTCAATTCCAGTTGTAGTGTTTTAAGAAAAAGAGAAAAACTTTTCCATTTATATTCTGTAGGTCATGCATAGTTTTATATACCACAGCAATGAATTGTTTTTCCTAATAAGAGTATCTAATGTTAATAAAAGTTAATAAACTTTGCCATTTTCCCTGCATTACGTTTAGTCCAACCAATTCCATGGTGCAGTTGCTTCTTCTGTTTTGCTATTTCTAGTGTACCTTTCAGACCTATTAGAACAGGTCATTTCTCAGTTAGACCACTTAGAATGGGTCAGAACAAGCTTTTTAACAATAAAATGAGATAATTACAGGTTTCTAACAACTCTTTCGAAATTAAAAGAGCTGGGAGAATATCTTTTTGGAACTATGGGTAGTGATAAAACTTGGGTTGGATTTTGGCTCTCAAAGGTCCCTCTCAGAGAGTGGCATATGATATGGATGTCCATATGGATTTTAAATCCTGGCATGGCTGCTGTTTGGCTGGTAGGAGCCAGACCTGGAGTGAAAGAAAAGGAGGAAAGGGCAACTCAGTTTTGGCCTGATGTGCTGACCAGATAAGTTGACGGGGAGATTTGGGGTGAACAGTTTCATTGGTGCAGTGAAGTATATACTATTGGAGATGAAGATTACAGTCCTGGGAGGGACACACATCTCTTTAGTTTTTCTAGGAGATATGTTGCCACTTTACGAGGGAGAGAGAGGGAGGGAGGGAGGGAGAGAGAGAGAGAGAGAGAGAGAGAGATTTGCATTTTGTATTTACATTATTTGAACTTGGGATCACCCCACTATTCTCTCATATTTTCCCCCTTGACAAAAGGCACATGTGGAGAGGGCTTTCTATTAGCAATATGAAAGATTTATATACAATAGAAATTCATGAAAAAAACTTCAGCCAACATTTGGAAGAGGCAGATATTATCTGTACCATTCACATCTGTGCTGTGTACCTTTTAGGGGAGATTTATTATTATTTTTCCCTCCACATGTCCAGATTTTTATTTTCCTTGCATAAATGGAAAAACTACATTGGCAAGTATTTGTGCATTTTATTATTTGTTATCCTTTTAATCAGTTTGTATCACACTCAAAGAACTCTAGTTTTTTTTTTAAAAAATGGAATAAAATGACAAACCTGAATATCTCAGCATGAATTTTATGGCAGATGTGAAAAAAAATGTGACTCCCCATGAAAATGACTGATGACTGCAAATAGGAATGGATAATGGCTTGCCAGCTTTCAGATACAATGGACAAGTTTTTCATTTGGAATTCACCCCATTTAACAGACTAATGTTAAATCAAAGGTTAGTCCATTAAATTTACTGCAAATGACACCATTTACACTAATTATGCAAAGGGTGTAAAATGATTAAATGTAAATTTGGTCTTTAAGGACAATGGCTTTCCACTGATAGACCTTTTCCAAGCGCTCCCTTCCATTGACTTCCCCACATTCTTAATATATTTCTCCTCATAGTTTACCTCTCTTTTCCTATCACTAGCATGAGAAGGGGGACATTTCAGAACTACCACAAGAAGGAGGCAGGCATACCACAGCAGCTGAAAGTGAAATAACTGTGGAAGGAAATGAAATGCAGCAGGCAGACTGCACAGCATTGTTCAGATCAGGTTGGAAAACTATCAATGTGGAATAAGTAAAGACAGGAGGAGACTGCCTCCATAGTGATCTGGGATGAAATTCTAGAATGATTAGAGAATGGCTAACCTCCCCCCCTTTTTTTAACCTTGGGAACCCTAAAGTATGAATTATTACATTTGCTGGAAGATTATTAGTTTTTAATATCATTAGTGTTTAAGGTCCTGAAGTTTGCTGTTCATTTTATGTCTTAGCTCCTGTTTATTCAACATGATTGACATGGCAGAGGTTTCTTTCCATTTCCTTTTTATAAGTTGATGTACATTACAGGTCCTAAGTCCTTTCTTATGGAATGCTCTTCTTTTTCAATTGTAATTCCACCAGATCTTAGATGCTTGCTCTTCTTGAGACCATCCTTTGTGAATTGTCCTTAAATATCACATTTTGTTTCTTATTATGTTACAGAGCCCCTGATTATGACATTGAACATGCAAACAAGCTAAATACACTACTAACACGGGCAGCATCCTGCCCACATGCTTTTATCTTTCTTGGTTTTTATTTACCTCATATAAACTGGACCCTTAATGAATGTAGAACTGAACCCACACATGCAACCTTCTATGATGCAGTAACAAATCTGGGACTAGAACAACTAGTAACCAACAACACCAGACTTAACAACTGCCTTGATCTCATTTTCTGCAATAGTTTGAATTCAATTTACGGAATACAAATTAAAGAACCCTTTCCCAACAGTGACCACAACATGATAGACTTTTGTCTCAACATATGTCTACACAAAAATCATCACAATGACAGAATCCCCAATTATAACTTCAAGAAAGGCAACTATGATCTTATAAACAACGATCTCTCATCCCTTGATTGGCAATTTCTAGTCACTGAATGCAATACTGTAGAAGACCATTACAACATATTTTTACTTGAAGTCAAAAGAGTCATC
>BHFT01002144.1:0-29147 GCA_004320025.1 Laticauda laticaudata | reverse complement strand
AACATTTTTCTCGTCCGCTGTGTCCTTTTTACAAACGTTTTGCATCCGTCGGCCAGTGTGACAGGGCCTTAAAAAAGATGTTGAGACTCTGGAAAGAGTACAGAGAAAAGCAACAAACAAGATTAGGGGACTGGAGGCTAAAACATATGAAAAATAGTTGCTGGAACTGGGTATGTCTAGTTTAATAAAAAGGACTAGGGTAACATGATAGTAGTATTCCAATGTCTCAGGGGCTGCCACAAAGATGAAGGAGTCAAGCTATTCTCTAAAACACCTGAAGGCAGGACAAAAAGCAATGAGTGGAAACTAATCAAGAAGAAAAGCAACTTAGAACTAAGGAGAAATTTCCTGACAGTTAGAATAATTAACCAGTGGAACAACTTGCCTTCAGAAGTTGTAAATGCTCTGACAAGGGAAGTTTTTAAGGAGAGATAAGACAACCATTTGTCTGAAGTTGTGTAGGGTTTTCTGCCTAAGCAGGAGGTTGAAGTAGAAGTCCCTTCCAACTCTGTTATTCTATTCTAATAATATATGTGAAAAACAAATTTATCCAAGTCAAAACTAACAAAAATATGAAATTAAAATATATGGGAAAAACTCAAGATCTCCTCAACTAAACATCTTCATTTATAAATGATATGAAAATGTGGGCATTACATTTAATCTGCCTAACAGTCTTTATAATCCATCATAGAAAATTGATAATCCTCACTTTTTAATGTTAACATTAATAAACATTTGAAATATTTGAAACTTCAGGTTCCTAAATCAGCATGGAAGCATCTGCCAATGTTATTGTCAGTAATGTAATAGAACAGCAGAATAACAGAATTGTAAAAGACCTTGGAAGACTTGTAGTCCAATCCCCTACTCAAGCAGGAAACCCTATACCATTTCAGACAAACGGTTGTCCAGTCTCTTCTTAAAAGCCTTCTGTGCTGGAGCACCCAGAAGTCCAATTGCAATCTCTAATTATCTCTTAATTGATATTGTACCTTTAAAATCATTAGAAGGCAAAAATTGATTTTAGAAAGGACCAACTATATACAAGCAGATATTGATGATAATATCAAACAGATAAAGTGCTTTAAATATCCACAGAGGGTTTCTTACTTGCTTTATACAATATCAAAACAATATCATCAATAAATACCACTATATATAGCTGCGTACATTTAGAATTGTAATTGCTCCCATTGTTTAAAATTTTCCATAATTTTAAACATGACATAATATGAAGTTTTAAAAAAAGCAGATAATACTGATTTGCTTGTTTTGGTGTAATTATACATCATTTATAAATTTACATAAACTCTGACTACCAGTTGAGGTAGTCACAGAAAAGAATAACTTTACTAGTTGAGGTAGTCACAGAAAAGAATAACTCCACAGGAAGAATAGAAACTCTTAAGACACAGTAAAATAACAGAATTTGTTAGCCTAATATGCTTAACTGGTTTCATTCTTATAATTCAATGAATTAGGGAGGCATTTGCCTGATTCCTAACATTATCTTATTATCTTAAATAATGAATCAGACCTTTTTGTCTCAATAATGGTTCTTGCATATTTCTATCAAGATCATCTTCCTCATTCGCAACATTGTCACTTTGAATTTATAATTTTTGAATGACATCTTTGAATTTACTTACCAATGTTGATTTTTCAGTGTCTTAAACAAAAGTCACCATTCTATAATATTAAAATCCCTATAGGCATCTGAACATAAAGATAATGGATTCTTAAATACCAGTTTTTAAAAACCTCTCTGGAATGCAAACTGAAACTATAAAACAATTATGGGATTGATTTTGATATAAAATTGAAGATAAAATGTATAATGTGAGAGTATTAAGATCTCTTTTGAAACAGTTAAGAAAGTGAAATTAACTAAATGTTTGTGTCTGCATAGACAGATGATAGATAGATAGTGTATATCAATGAAATGCCCTTATATTCCTAGCAGTATTTTTTTTTAAAAAAAGAGTTTCTGTAAAGTATGTTATAATGTTGGAACAAGTCAGTATATTTTAATGGGTTTGTGCAAAGATCCAAAAATTTGGAGAACAATAGGAATTTTATTTTATTCGTCCACCAATATCTTTTATTGTAATATAATAGAATAGAATTCTTTATTGGCCAAGTGTGATTGGACACACAAGGAATTTGTCTTGGTGCATATGCTGTCAGTGTACTTAAAAGAAAAGATACATTAATCAAGAAATGACAACACTTAATAGTCATAGGGTACAATAAGCAATAATACTATTATTGTTTAAAGATAAAAAATCAATTAAAGGTATAAATACACCCAGTGGGACCCAGGAGAAGGCCCACTCCATGGTGGCTCCTTTTCTCTGAAACATCATTCCCCCAGAGATTAGAATGGCCCCCACTCTAACACTCAATCATCTGTCGATCTATTTGCATATCAAGCAAATAGACTGACATATAACGCTGTATCGCTCTGCACTACATCTTGTAATACCTTGAATCTCTAAATACCTACATCATTACAGTACCATCATTCCAGACCAGAGGTGAAATTCAGCAGGTTCTGATCAGTACTGGAGAACCAGTAGCGGAAATTTGAGTAGTTCGGAGAACTGGCAAATACCATCTCTGACTGGAGATTTTATAGTATCCTTCTCCTGCCACAACCACCAAGCTACGCCCACAGAACCAGTAGTAAAAAAAAAATTGAATCCCACCACTGTTCCATTCATTCTTCTAACTAAGCTAAATCAGCTGGTGGTACCTGAACACACTTATAAGTGGATCATAAGCTTCTTAAGAGACAGGAAGCAGCTGGTAAAGGTAGGCAGAATCACATCTGATACCTGTACAATTAGCACAGGCCCCCCCCCAAAGCTGTGTGTTTTCTCCATTTCTCTTCTCCCTATATAACAATGACTGCATCTCAAACGATCCATCAGTTAAAATGCTGAAGTTTGCAGATGATACAACAGTGATTGGTCTCATTAGAGACAACAAAAAATCCGCATACAGATGGGAGGTTGTACAACTTGTCTTGTGGTTTAACTGGAACAATCTGGAACTGAACATACTCAAAACCATAGAAATGGTGGTAGATTTTAGGAGAAACCCTCCCATATTACCACCTCTTACAATACTACTATATATACTCGCATATAAGCCGACTCTAAAACTCAATTTTTTTTTTATCAAATTAGGGGGTCGGCTTATATACGCATAAATCTGATCTCACACAAATGAACTGACATGACGCCACTTCTCAGATCACGCAATATCATCGATATTACCATTTCAGTCATACATACAGCCATAAAAATGAGACTGCACTAAATAAAGTTAATTCTGACAAACTACAACTCAATTTCAATATTAATTTTAACTGTACCTCAAATAAAATGCAACATAATTACATCTAATTAAGCACATTTTTTTTTACTCTGGGCACCTCCATTTTGCTTTTTTTCTATCGCCTGATCATAACACGCTGTGATTGGTTAGTCATTCATGTGACCGCTCTTGTGTTTGCCGATCATCACGTGCAACATCAGATTCTTTACATACCGGGTAATTAACTTAATATTGTTTCCTACACAAATGCTTTGCTAATGAACCTTCATCAGTGCATTCATATTGATATTCTTTTGTTATTAGCCCAAACAACACACCATGGTATTTGGTGGTCGGCTTATATGAGAGTTTTTGCAAATTCCTCATTTGGCAGTGTTTTAAGAGTCGGCTTATACGCGAGATCGGCTTATATGCAAGTATATATGGTAAGCAACACAGTATCAACAGTAGAGACCTTCAATTTCTAGTTTCTATCATATCACAAACCCAAAAAGGACACCTAACATCAAAAATGTGATCAAAAAAGCAAAACAAAGAATGTTCTTTCTGCGCTAACTCAGAAAGCTCAAACTGCCCAAGGAGCTGCTGTGATACAGTTCTAGAGGAATTATTGAGTCTGTCATCTGCACCTCTATAACTTTGGTTTGGTTCTGCAACTCAACAGGACAGACACAGACTCCAAAGAGTAATTAGCACTGCAGAAAAAACATTGCTACCACCTGCCTTCAGTCAAGGACTTGTATAATGGCACGAGTCAAAGAGGGCTGTGAAAATATTTACAGACCCTTCACTTAAACTGTTTCAACTCCTACCCTCAAAACAATGCTATACAGAGTACTGCACGAACAACTAGACACAAGGACAGTTTTTTCCCGAATGCCTCATTCTGCTAAACAAATAATTCCCTCAACACTGTTCCAACTATTTACAAAGTCTGCACTACTATTACTGTTAATCTTCTCATGACTTCTTATCACCCATCCCTTCTTACTTGTGATTGTATGACTGTAACTTTGTCGCTTGTATCCTTAATGATTTTATATTGACAGTTTCCTAGTATGATTTGATTGCTTATTGTACCCTATGACTATTCTTAAATGTTGTACCTGATGATTCTTGACTCTTGATGAATGTATCTTTTATATATATATATTACATATATATATATTTATATATATTATATATATATATCACACTAAAAGCATTTGCACAAAGACAAATTCCTTGTGTATCCAATCACACTTGGCCAACAAAGAATTCTATCTCTGTCTATCTCTTCTGAAAGGTGCTGAAGACCTAATTCTGCTAGTGGGCCTGGGGAACTCAAGCAAATGGAGCCATTAAATGGCTTGTATGATGTTGTTGTTGCCATGGTGGGGCATGAAGGGTTATTTATTTTTATTATTTTATTATATATGATTCTCTATTTTATTAGTGTTATTGTTTTTTATATGATGTTTTATTCTTGTAAGCTGCCTTGAGTTGCCATGTGTGAATAGGCAGCAATATAAGTCTCATAAATAAATAAATTTAATTAATTATATTAAAAACTAAAATGTCTATAGTTCATCTACAGAAAATAGTAAGTATCCCAGCGCTGGATCTTTGTTTTTTGTAAATCACTATAACTTGTTTTTATGGAAAGATTTATGGTACATTACTGAAGTATTTTTATAAAGCTACTTGTAAAAAGAAAATGTACTGTTAAAAGTTCAAACCAAACTCAAAGACATTTGAGAACAATGGCAATATAATTTTATGTTGTTAAAGCCCATGTCACAGTGAACCAACGGATGCAAAGAGGATGTAAAACGGACAAAAAACCTTGCCATCCGTTCGAAACGTGATGTACTCACTGCCTCCGTTTTGCTTCTCTCTATCTGTCCAGCAATCCATTTATTGACGTTTCATCTACTCCAAAAGTTTTGGGCTGTCTAAAACTTTTGCACAGAAAAATGGATCCAGTTCGTCCGTTCTGCATCCGCTACACATCCGTTACGCATCCGTTATGCATCCGCTATATCCGCTTGGCATCTGCTGTGCATCTGTGCAACTTGCATCCGCCCGGAGGCAGGGAGAAAGTGGAACGGACACGGAACAGATGCAGGACAGATGCAGAATGGATGCAGCATGGAAACAAAGCGTTTAAAGCAGAAAAAAACGTTCGCAGAGGGACCTATCTCGGATATTTAAGGATTTTTGCAGGATGCCTAGAGGATGCCTAGAGGATGCAAAAGGGACACCTACACTGCCTATAAAAAGGCAGAGCAACTCACCTACATCTCACTTTCAGAACAGCACCAAGCTGTGGACCTCTGCAGCCTTCATCTGACTCTTCCTCTTCCACAGCATCCAGTCATGTCCACCGTGGATTGTGACAAAGTCCTTTCAGCAGCCACCATCCTTCTGCAACAGTGCGAAACATCTACAGGCTCTGTCAACTCTACTAGGGAAGAAAAGGAGCCACCCCAAAAAGTCTGGGTCCAAAGATGGTTCGCCAGAAGAGCAGAGGACGGACTGTACAACAAGCTGATGGTGGAGCTCAGGAACAAAGACACTCGGGCATTCCAGAACTTCATGAGGATGCCTCCAGCCATGTTTGATGAACTTGTGCAGTGCCTGACACACAGGTTGACCAAGACAAACACCAGCTTCCACCCAGCCTGGAACCTGGGCTCAAGGTGGCACTCACTCTGCGCCACCTGGCCTCAGGACCACCTACAGGAGCATGCAGTATGGCTGGAGGTGCCACCCAGCCCATCAGCTTTGTTGTCAGAAAAGTGGTGCAGGCCATCATCGAAGAATACAAGGAGGAGCTCCTCCAGTGCCCCTCCACTGAAAAAGGATGGAAGAAAGTTGCAGAGCAGTGGCATCAGAAAGTGGAACTTCCCCCACACCGTTGGAGCCATAGATGGCAAGCACGTGACCTGCAAAGCTCCAGCCAAGTCGGGGTCCACTTATCACAACTACAAGGGCTACAAGGTCGGTGCTTGACTACAAGTTCATGTACATCGATGCTTCAGGCAAAGGCTCATCTTCAGATGCCCAGGTATACAACGCCAGTCACCTCAAGGAGGGGCTGGAAAGCAACCTCATCATGGGCTTCCCAGATCCAGACCTGCTGCCCAACGACAAGCAAGATGTGCCCTACTTCATCGTGGGGATGACGCCTTCTCCTCAGAACCTACCTCATGAAGCCCTACACCTCCAAATACCTCACCCGTGAAGAGAGTACTTCAACTACAGGCTTTTCAGGGCAAGATGGGTGGTGGAGAATGCCTTTGGCATCCTGGCCAACAGGTTCCAGGTACTTTTCACAAACATGCAGGCATAGCCCAGAGACCATGAGGAGGATCGTGGAAGCTTGCTGCATCCTGCACAATCTCATGCGCACTCGCTACCAGTGTTGCAGAAACGACTTGTGGACCGTCAACAAGGCAATGGGGACATGGAGCCTTGGGAATGGAGGAAAAGGCAAAACCTGATCGACACTGAGGATGTGCAAGGCCCCACAGAGCCTCATGTGAGGCGAAGAAGCAGCGCAACCTCCTGAAACACTGGTGCAACTCCCTAGCTGGAGCAGTGGAGTGGCAAGACAGGATGGTAAATGCTTAATGGATGCTTCCTTCAGCCTGTCTCATCACACGGATGAGATTGGGCCATGAATGTTTGGTTGGCCTACAATGAACAGGGCATTTAATAAAGAGTTGTGTTTATGTTGACATGTGTGGATAATTATTACATTATTATTGGTAATAAAGGGCCGTAGTGTGGCACCTGGGAGGGTGGACCATACAGTCCCACTATGCTTGCATTGGAGGTTTATCTATCCCAGTGCTATCCTAACCCATCCCACAGCTATTACCCATACCACAGGTATCCTAACCCATCACAAAACTATCCTTACCCATCCCACAAGCATAAAAGGCTAAACCATTTCTAAAAGTTTCCAGCAAGACTTTATTAAAAAAAAAAGAATGAAGCAAGTGTTTGAATCATAAATAAGACTTATTAACAAACAAGCTATAAGACAAAACTGAGTCTCTGGTACTCCTCTTGGTCGCTCAGTCCCAGGGGTGAAGGGTGCAGGTGCTGTGGAGGTGGCTGCTGCTGGAGTGCTTGTCATCAGCTCCTCCAGAAGCAGAAGCAGCAGAAGTGCCAGCCCCAGAAGAGCGAGCCCGTGCTGCAGAAGCCCCAGGAGAACCAGAGTGAAGACCAGGGGTGGGATAGTAGCCCTGTCCCTCTTCCAGGGCTGGCAGCAGATAGCTGAGGCTTGCTGTGCTTCCGCATGGTTGTGGGGTTGCTGGCTGGCAGGGAGGCTGGCAGGAACCAAGGCTGGCAGGAAGGCTGGCAGGGAGGCTGGCACCAAGGCTGGCAGGAAAGGCTGGCACCAAGGCAGGCACCAAGGCTGGAAGGGAGGCAGCCACCAAGGCTGGCAGGCAGACATGAACCAAGGATGGCAGGAAGGCAGGCAGCAAGGCTTGCAGGCAGGCTGGCAGCAAGGCTGGCAGGGAGGCTGGCAGCAAGGCTGGCAGCAAGGCTGTTAGCAAGGCTGGCAGCAAGGCTGTAGCAAGGCTGGTAGCAAGGCTGGCAGCAAGGCTGGCAGGCAGACATGCAGGCAGAACAGGCAAGGCAGTCGATGTGTCTGGAAGGAGTCTTTCCTCTGAATGGCGACCTGCTTCCGAGCTGCTTCCGTTATATCTGCGGGGCTGACGCAATGCATCCCCCCGCATGCGCAATTAACGCCAGGCATCCGTTAGGTTTCCGCTGTGCATCTGCTAGGCTTCTGCTCTGCATCTGCTTCATCCGCTCTGCATCCGCTGTATCCGTTCCGCATCTGCTTTGCTGAGCCCCCCGGAAGCCCTGCGGTTGCGCCATCCACTCTCATCCGCTTCCATCCGCTGGGCTTCCGTTCCGCATCCGCTTTTGCATCCGCCCTGCGTCCTCCCCGCGGTCCGTGTTATCTGCTCCGGTTTATGCAAATTTTTGCCCCTTTGAAGCGGATAACAACGGATGGAACATTTTGCTTGTCCACTGTGTCCTTTTTGCATCCGTTGGCCAGTGTGACATGGGCTTAAGTTCATGATTATTTTGATGGCTTGCATTTTTATGCTGTTTTTCTGTTTTAATATTGAAATATTTATATTTAATATTTTAAAATTACAAGAAAAATGTTTTAAATACCTTACCAGTATGGAATATTTTTAGGCTCATCATGTGTAGAATGAAGCAGCTGTTCTGTAATTTTTCAGTTCTGGAGATGGTGATTTCTCTCTGCAGCTGTATGTCATTTTAGTGAAACAGCCAATTCAACTAATTGTGTATTGGAAAATTAACTTATATGTGGTAATTATAATACACATAATCCATCACATTTCATTTCCTAGCATATCATCTCAGTTCTGTAAGTGCAAAGAAAAGACCATGAAGGGATGATAAGAAAGAGATACAACACAGCTGTGGGATTCAAATTTTTAACAACCAGTTCTGTGGGCAGGGCTTAGGTGGTAGGTGTGGCTCAGTGGTCATGTGACTGGGTGAACATGATTTGGTGATCATGTCATTGGCTGGTTGTGGCCAACTCAATATCAGTCACATCGAGGCACATATCTCCTCACCTGGCCTCTCATGACTGTGGGGATGCTGCAACAGTCATAAGTGTGAAAAATGGTCATAAGTCACATTTTTCAGTGCCATTNTTCTGAGACAGGAAGTCTAGTCCTGCCAAGAATGGAATAAGAGTTAACGGAGAGGCAGTTTCTGTAAGCAATACCAGAATGTTTCCTTCATGCCTTCCTTACAGGATTAGGCCAGTAATTTCTTCTAACAACCAGTTCTCCGAACTGCTTAGAATGTTAACAACCGGTTCTAGCAAATAGGTGAGAAGTGGTAGAATCCCACCCTTGATACAACAGTAGGAAGTAGTTTTTGAAGTCTGACTGCATTATGCAGAAGCAAATCCATAAGAGCATAAGTTATATATTGGAGGATTTAAAAGTATTCCAAACTATTCATGCTTCACCGGGGGTGGGGGACTTTTTCCTTTGCCTGTTGTTATTAGTTGGCTTTTCTTTTTATTTAATTTAAGTCCCTTTTTTTTTCACTGTGCTCTTTTATTTTTGTGGAGCTCCTTTGCATTTTTGTCTATTAAGATGATGTCATTAGCATAGCACAAGTTATTGATGTTTCTTCCTCAGTTTTTCTTCCAATTCAGCTTCCCCAACTACATTCCACATTTAGATTGAATAAATAAAGGGAGAGCATGCAGCCTTGTTACTCTCTTTTGTCAATTTGGTTCCAGTCTGTTTCAACATGTTTTGCCATACTGTGGCTTCTTGATTTGTATTGAAATGTTCCAGGATTCCCATTTCTCTGGGAAAGATTCCACAGCTTGATATGATCAATACAATCAAAGGCCTCTTTAATTGATGAAGCACATAGTAACCTCTGTTTAGTATTCTTTGGCTTTCTCAATGATCCAGTATGCCACAGCAATAATGTTTCATGTTTGTCAGCTTCTTCTAAAGTCAGTTCTTTTTCAGTGTAGGGCTGTAATCTGTGTTGATTATTTTACTATCATGTAAAATTAAGGATTTGTATAACAATTTGTACATACTGATAAATCTCTTTTTTTTTCGGGATTGAAGTATAGATTTTCAAATCTTTGGGCCACTGTGTTGTCCTTCACATTTTCTGGTATAGGTTGTTAAAATGAGCAATTATTAGTAAATCAGATTTTATAACTTTAAAAGAAAAGAGATTTATTTTATATGAAATACATGAAAGGGATAATAAAGTCTTACCTAGCTTTATCTTACTAGGAAAGAAATCCAAAGGATTAGGCTCTCTGCATGTATTTCTGGGAGGAAAGGCCTCTATAGATCTCGTTACTGTATTGCATTTGTATAATATAATATCATTATTTAATTAACCTGCTATAAATCAAGTTGCTACCAGAACATCTGCAGGGATCTGATTTTTTTTGTCCTGTTAGTAAAAATAATGTTTATGTTTAACTTTATGGCAAATAAATTGTATGTCTTTATATTTACAAATGTAATGGGGTTGTCCTCAACTTACAATAGTTCATTTAGTGATGATTTGAGATTACAATATCACTAATAAAAGTAACTTATGACCATTTTTCACATTTGGCAATTGGCTCATATTTATGATGGTTGTGTTGCACTGGAATCATGTGATCTCCTTTTGCAATCTTTTTCCAAACAGAAACAATGGGGAAGCCAGATTCATTTAACAACAATGTTAATAACTTAAGAACTGCATGATATAGCTAACAACTATCTTAGAAAAGATTGCAAAATGGGACAAAACTCACTTAAAAATTGTCTCAGCAACAGAAATTTCAGGCTCACTTGTGGTCTTAAGTCAAAGACTTAAGTCAAGGACTCTAAAGTCAATTCTTTAGAGAATTATCTTTGTACAGAGATTGCTTTCTGAAAAGGGAGAAAGTTCATGTTGTGGTTTTCAGTCTCCTCAGGGTGATGGTGCTAAATTTGGCAATATTTACTTGGATGTCAAACTATAAAATCCTTTGTAAAAAAATTTACAGAAGAAATGGCAAATCAATCAGAACTATTAGTTGCAAAGAGTTTATTCAAGTTAAATGGTCCCCAAACATTGACAGCATTTTCACTGTTCTCACATTTCTCTGTCTATAAACATACCTGTTTCAATTTTGGAATAAATTCAGGTGTTATCACAATATTGCAAACTCCCTAGTGTAACAGCAATTCAGGTAGAATTTTCCTCCATCTTTCTGTTCTCAGCTCAAAGAAAAGTCTTGATAAAGCAATTGCCATTTTAAAATGCAATAACTGCCATTTATATTAAGCTTTAAAGAACCAGTAATATATTAATTTCTGTGCATATCACAATAATGCAGAAATAATAGAATAAAGATTTGCTAACACATGCTTCCAAATTCAATGTTTTTAGTGAGTAGCACAGCACTTTTATGGGAAAAGTGAACTATGGCATTCTATGTTTGCAGATGTCATCTAGGCATTCTGGTCCATATCTAACTGTGATTCAGTCAAACATAGACTTCAGTAAACTAAAAGGGTTCGACCAGACTAGTCAAATTTAAGGCTGGAGTGTTCTTATATTACTGAATAAATAACACTGATTCTGCATAGTCAGCTCCAGGGTTGATTTTTCTTTATTTTTATTACCTCTAAAGTTCTAAATATAGAACTTTTGAATAATATTTCTGATAATATAAAAATGTTTTAAAGTAGCTAATTATCAACTAATTAGATGATTAAACTAGCCTTATTCTCAAGTTGTATCATAATTGGCAGTCCTTCAGACACTTCTCATTTTATTTATACCACATACACACACAAATATGCAAAATCACACACACACATATTCATGTACATATGTACATATATATGTTGGATATATTTGTAGCCTAGCTGTAATATTTTCCCTAAATGATGGTTCAGGACACTTTTCAATAAGAGCCTCAAACTGTAAATGGGAAAAGATTTCATGAAAGTTATTTGATTTTCATGGAACAACTTATTTTTATTCAGTTTATAAAGCTCGCAAGAAATACATTTAGCACTGCATTCCGGCAGACTGAAAAAGCATGTTTTACGTACTTCAGTTATCCGGAGGGACTACTATTAATCTTAAGAATGGCTTTGTTTCCATGAAAGCACTTTAGTAGCAGGAAAATTGAACTGCATTATTTGTCTATATGTCTGCAAATACACACACACACACACACACAAATAAAAATATAAAAGGGAGGAGAGGGAGGAAGATTTGAATGAAATATAATTAAATTAGATAAATCAATAAGGAATATTAAAATATAATACTGTAAATATGAATTTAGATATTTTACAATAATTGTTTACAATATTTGAGGAGACAGTTTACACAGAAAAACTACATACTGTACTCTCACTATATTATAGAATGTTAATCTTTTCTCTCTTTATAAATCTGGTGGACTGTGAGAATAATGAATACAATTTTGAGGACTCACAGCTCTCATAAATAAAATTTTCATTTTCTGGAACTGACCATCTGAATTTGTGACATCATACTGGTCCCTTATCATTCCACTTCTTTCTTTTCTAGGACTAGTATAAGTACTATGGGCATATAGACTTAATAAATTTATTCTTGTCTTTTGCCCTAGAATTTTAATGAGAAATGAATGTTTGGTAAAATGTCTTTTATTTCACATTTTTGTCCACAAGCAATATCAAACTGATCTATATGGTGTTATGAATTCTACTGTCCAAGAGCAAAATGTATCAACAGAGGAAAAACGAGCAGTACATATTAGACCTAAACTGCTTCATGTATAGTTTAGTGTCTTCATTAAGTCAATGAGAAAGATTTCCAGCCTGGTGTAATCTAAGCAGATCCTTAAAATTCTTAACTTGGAGATATGTAATAACCCGAATATAATTTGCTATTGATAAATGAAACAAATTTATTGATTACTGAAACAAATTTATACGAGGAGTAGATGTTTCAACTGCACCTTATCTTGAAGAAATATGATTTGATGCAAAGCATTCAAACAACAATATCCAGAGTACATTGCCACAATATAATGTATGTGCATTTGCTACAAAAGATGATCTATTTTATGTTTTTTTAATCCAAATATCCTTGCTGTATGTATGTCTGTTTCTCTCGAGGATCAATTCATTCCACTAACTTAGGACCGTAAACAGACATTTAAGGCCTAAGCGGGACATGACTATTTAGAGGCTTGTTTTCCCACTCGCTTGTTTTCCCACTAGCTTGTTTTCCCCACTTATTCAGTGATATAAGGCAGATCTCAGAAAAAAAAGTTCTGGATTTCCCTTTCAAACATTCATCATAAAGTATCTCCTATTTTTCAGATGTCACATGTTGTCCCTTATTTTATTAGACTATATCTGGCTTTTTCCTCAGATGCTGGGTCAGGAAGAGAGGTGAGACTGGTATTTGTAGTTCTGTGATGGGATTGTCTTGGCACTTGACAGCTTTGAAAGTAAGGGGGATTTTGGGATGGGACATGCTTTGTTACACGTTTAATTGTTGTTAGCCACCCAGAGTTATTTCATTTATATGGGCAACCATACAAATATTTTAAATAAAGAATTAAGAATGGTATCAATTCATAGACAATTTAAAGTAGCTCGTTTCATATGCTATTTTATTGTACTAGTTTGTTGTTACAATTCTATATTTTTTCATGAGCTATACTGTATTTAATGCAAAAAGCAGGATGCCAATTTTAAAAATAATTAACAATTGAACAAACACAAAATAATAAAAATGTGCAATATTTGAATGTATTCTAAGAAAGAGAAATGTCCATATGTGAAAAAATGATTGATCTTAGTGCATATATCTTAATAAAATATTCCTGACCGATTAACGCACCTCACTGCTTTGAAGCTGTGAGGAAAAGTACTGATTACAGCCACAGTGCAAAGCTTTGGATAATTTACTGAATAAATATTTTAATAGTATCATTTCTTAATTGTAATGCAGCTCAGTAATGCACAAACTGTGGATTATTAATCTAGCCTGCCTGCTTTGACAATACTTGGCCTTGGCCTTTCTGCCTGGGTATAACATATTTCACACACTGTCATGTTTCATTGCTTAATTAAGTAATCAGAAAAAAATTTTTGATGACTAAAGGCCCTGTCACACTGCCCAACGGATGCAAAACGTTAGTAAAAAGGACACAACGGATGAGAAAAATGTTCCATCCCGTTTGTTATCCGCCTCTCAAAAGGGGCAAAATTTGCATAACCAGAGGGGATAACACAGAAAAGGAACGGACGCAGGGAGGACGCAGAGCGGATGGAAATGTGGATGAGAGCGGATGGCACATCCACAAGGCTTCCAGGGACCTCAGCAAGCGGACGGGAACGGATGAAGCGGATGCACAGCGGATGCACAGCGGATGAAGCGGATGCAGAGCGAAGCCAGCGGAATGCACAGCGGAAGCCTAGCGGATGCCTGGCGTTAATTGCGCATGCGGGCGCCGGCCCCGGGATATAAAGGGAAGCAGCTTTGAAGCAGGTCACCATTCGGAGGAAAGACGTGCTGCCGGACGCATGACTGCCTTGCCTGCCCGCCTGCATGCCTGCCTGCAAGCCTTGCTGCAAGCCTTCCTGCCAAGCCTTCCAGCCAGCCTGCCTCCCAGCCTGCCTCCCAGCCTCTCTGGCCAGCCTCCCTGCCAGCCTTGCTATCTGCCTGCCTGCCAGCCTTGCTGCCAGCTTGCCTTCCAGCCTCCCTGCCATCCAGTCTGCCTGCCAGCCTTGGTGCCAGCCTGCCTGCCAGCCAGCCTTTCCTGGCCAGCCTTGGTGCTGCCAGCCTCCCAGCCTTCCTGCGCCTTGGTACTGCCTGCCTGCCAGCCTTCCCCAGCCAGCAACGTCCCACAGACCATTGGGGAAGAAGAGAAAGCAGCAAACATGCCGCCATCCCTGGCAAGAGGGACAGAGCCACCCTCCGCGCCCCTGTCCCTGACTATGCTTCTGCTGGGCTTTCTGCTTCTGCTTCGGAGGAGCTGATGATGCTGCTATGGCGGTGGTGCTTCTGCTCGTGCTACTCTGCTGAGCTGCTTCCTGGCGGTGTGCTTCTGCTCGTGCTTACTTGCTGAGGCTTGCTCCTGGCGGTGTGCTTCTGCTGTGCATACCCTGCTGAAGCTGCTCCTCGTCCTGCTGGTCCTGCTCTTCCTGCTTCATACTCTGGACTTGCTCGTCCTGCTTGTGCTCCTGGTCTTGCCTCGTCCTGCTCGTTGCTCCTGCTGGCTCGTGCTCCTGGTTTTGCTGCGTACTGGTGGCTTACTCTGCTGCTGTGATCCTGGTCCTGCTGGTCCTGCTGCTGCTGCTGCTGCTGCTGCTGATGATGATGATGAATGATCCTGCTGGTGATGATGATGATGATCCTGCTGTGCTGCTGCTGCTGGTGGTGTGGTAGGAGCAGCCCCTACAACCTGGAAGCCCTCTGATGAGGGCCCATCTGGTCCTGCCAAAGGGAGGAAGAGGCATATGCGGGGATGGGAGAGGAGGCAATACTCCATTGAGGAGGAACATGAGGATGAGGTGCTGGAGTGGCTGAGAGAGAATGACTATCTTGGCGGAAGGGACAACGTCTCTACAGGGACACCAAGCGGAAGCATGCTGCTTGGAGAGAGAAGGCAGAGAGTCTGGGCTAAACTTTGGAGGTGCTCCTCGGCTGGTGGAAGCACATATGCACACCTGGTATGGGAAGCTGCACCTCAAGAAATCTGGCCAGGCCACGGTAAGCTGACGGACAGAGAGACCTACGTCATGGCCAAGGTGCAGCTTCCTGGAGGGTGAGATCTGCCACCGCAGGAGCAGCAGCAGCCCTCTCACTACCCTCTCTCTCCGGCAGCCTTGCTGAGAGGCCAGTCCTCTTCTGGCCAAGAGTCAGCTTCTGTCTCCAGGCAGGTTTCTGTGGAGCGTGCCACGGCGGAGAACCGCGGACAGTGTTGTAACGTGGTGGAGCGCTGAAGGACTCCCTTGTGCGGTGGGAGAAAGGAGACGGCACGTCCACCACAGCCCTACCCGCATCCACCCCTACTCCACCTCCACAGAAAGCAGGCAGAGAGGCAGGACCGGAGGGGCAGAGCCACACTGTCCTGCTGGAGATCAGGGACACCATCCGAGCAAGCATAAGATCTCCTCTCTCAGCTGGTCCACACCAACTCCTCATCTCCAACCGCAAGCCCTTCCTCACCTATGTCAACCAGACCCTCAGGACATGGAGGAACCCCAGTACCAGGTGCTGAAGGACGGATCACGAGCTGCTTCACAACCTCCAGACCAGAGGAACCTGCTCCCACCAGTCCAGGTCTGCTCCTCCACCCCAGGTGATGTCCCTCCATTCCAAGGCTTTCCACAGGCCCTCACCTACCAGCGGCTATGGCTACAGGAGGTCCAGCAGCACAGGCAGCAGCCCTTCCCAGTCCAGGCACAGAGTCATCGGAACGACACCGTTGCCACCGGTTCCACTCATGCCACTGATGCCACCCACGACATCGATGCCACGATGCACACGATGCCACCGACGGCCACGATGCCACCTCATGACACTGATAGCCACATGCCACTTGCAGCACCAACGCCAGTCCTCACCCAGCTGCAGACCAGACAGCGCCCACTACACTGCTCCTTCCTCCACCCACAGCCAAGCCCGCGGCCTGAGTACATCTGTCATCGGTACTGGGGCTGACACCCCATGGCATGGAGGAAGGATCCTCAACATCACGGCGTCTGAGCAGCTGTCCGAGAGCTTTCTCCACCATCACCTGTTGTCCTCTCGGGGCCAGGCACCCAGTGGGGCTTCAGACCAGCACTCCAGCACCAGCACCTCCACAGCACCTGGACCCTTCACCCCTGAGACTGAGCACACCTCGAGTGACCAAGAGGAGTGCCAGAGACTGGGTGGCTACCTGTGTGGACTTTATTTGGACACTTGACTTGGGTCATTTTTCTTTTACAGCTTGTTATTAATAAAGTTTATCTTTGCTTCACACACCTTGCTTCATTTCTTTTTTTCAATAAAGTCTTGGTGGAAACTTTTAGAAATGGTTTAAGCCTTTCCATGCTTGTGGGATGGGTTAAGTAGCAGTGGGGTGGGCAGGATACCTTTGGATGGGTAATAGCTGTGGATGGGCAGGGATACCTGTGGATGGTTAGGATATCTGTTGGGAATGGGTGAAGATAGCAGTGGGATGGGCAGGGATACCTGTGGAATGAGCAGGGAACCTTGGGAGGTGTAATAGCTGTGGGATAGATAAACCTCCAGTGCAAGCATAGTGGGACTGTATGGTCCACCCTCCCAGGTGCCACACCTATGGCCCTTTATTATCAATAAAAATGTAATAATCATTCCACACATGTCACATAAACACAACTCTTTATTAATGCCCCTGTTCATTGTAGGCCCACCCAACATACATGGCACAATCTCATCAGTGTGAATGCGACAGGCTGAAGGAAGCATCCATTAAGCATCTATCATCCTGTCCTTGCCACTCACCGCTCTAGTTTGGAGAGTTGCACCAGTGTCTCAGGAGGTTGCCGCTGCTTCTTCCCTTCACATTGAAGCTCTGTTGGGGCCTTGCACATCCTGAGTGTCTATTCAGGTTTTGCCCTTGCCTCCATTCCCCAGGCTCCATGTCCCCATTGCCTTGTTGACGGTACACAAGCCTGTTCTGCAACACTGGGTAGTGGGTGCGCATGAGGTTGTTGCAGGATGCAGCAAGCTTCCACGATCCTCCTCACGGTCTGTGGGCGATGCTTCATGGTGGTGAGAAGTCCATGGAAACTGTTGGCCAGGATGCCAAAGGCGTTCTCCACCACCTCCTTGCCCTGGACAGCCTGTAGTGAAGATCCTCTCTTCACGGGTGAGGAGTCTGGAAGTGTAGGGCTTCATGAGGTAGGTTCTGAGGGAGAAGGTGTCATCCCCCATGATGAAGTAGGGCACATATTGTGTGTCGTTGGGCAGTGGGTCTGGATCTGGGAAGCCCATGAGGAGGTTGCGTTCCAGCCCTCCTTGAGGTCACTTGGACGTTGTATACCTGGGCATCTGAAGATGAGCGTTGCCTGAAGCATCGATGTACATGAACTTGTAGTCAGCATCGACATGGCGAAGAGGACGATGCTGAAGAAGCCCTTGCAGTTGTGAATAAGTGGACCCCGACTTGGCTGGTGCTTTGCAGGCCACGTTGCTTCCCATCTATGGCTCCAATGGTGTGTGGGAAATTCCACCTCTGATACCACTGCTCTGCAACTTTCTTCCATCCTTCTTCAGTGGTGGGCACTGGAGGAGCTCCTTCAGGTATTTTTCGATGATGGCCTGCACCACTTCTCTGACCACAATGCTGATGGTGTTGTGTGGAACCCTCCAGCCGTACTGCATGCTCCTGTAGGTGGTCCCTGAGGCCAGGTGGTGCAGAGTCAGTGCCACCTTGAGCCCAGGGTCCAGGCTGAGGTGGAATTTGGTGCTCTGCTTGGTCAACCTGGGTGTCAGAACCCACTGCACAACTTCGTCAAACATGGCTGGAGGCATCCTGATGAATTCTGAATGGCACGAGTTGTCTTGGGTGCCTGAGCTCCACCATCAGCTTGTTTACAGGTCCGTACTCTGCTCTTCTCCCGATCCATCTTCGGACCCAGACGCTTCTTGTCCCCCTCCTTTTCTTCCCGTAGTAGAGTTCACAAGCCTGTAGATGGCTTCGCACTGTTTGCAGAATGATGGTGGCTGCCAAAAGGACTTTGTTTACGTATCCCATGGTGGACATGACTGGATGCCTGTGGAAGAGGAAGAGCCAGATGAAGGCTGCAGAGCTCTGCACAGTGGGCTGCTGTCTGAAAGTGAGATCCAGATGAGTTTCTCCCTCTTTTTATGGGCAGTATATTTTTCCACTATGTGTCCCTTTGCAATCCTCTAGGCATCCTCTAGACATCCTTAATATCCGAGATAGGTCCCCTCTGCGAACGTTTTTTCTGTTTTAAATGCTTTCTTTGTGAGCTGCATCACTTTCATCCTTTCTGCATCCATTCTGCATCCGTTCCGGCCGTCCATTCCGCTTCCTCCTGCGTCCGTTTACCGCTGGAGCGGATTGAGTTGCGGGATGCATAGCGGATGCCTAATGGATATAGCGGATGTGTAACGGATGCAGAACGGATGCCTAGCGGATGCCTAGCGGATGCAGAATGCACTCATTGGATACATTTTCCGCGTAAAAGTTTTGAGAAGCTCAAAACCCTCTGAGTTGGATGAAACGTCAATAGACGGATGCTGGACGGATAGAGAGGAAGCAAAAACGTATGCAGTGAGTACAAACGCGAAGCATCGTGTTAACCAACGGATGGCAAGTGTTTTTCTCCGTTTTACACCCTCTTTCCATCCGTTGGTGCAGTGTGATAGGGGCTTAAGATTTAGTCCTATGGCTTAAATTTATGGCACTAGATTTTTATTGTAAAAATCTATTCCTAATTCATATCTTAAAATGTATTTTTCACTTTCTACTTTAGTTTTTATATTATGGTTTATATGTTCAATTGAAGCTCGTCAATTACATGTGATCTAATAAGACTTCTATACCTTGTATAGAAAGGGGTACCTCTCCTAGTCTTGACAGCTAAAGTGCCGTAGAGCTGTTTTTCTCCACCTGTCCCCCAGATGAGTTTGCATGGTTGGTTGAGGGATGCAAAGACTGAGGAGGGAAGTCAGTGTTGGAGGGAGAGGTCCCAGGAAGGGAAAATACATCCAAGTGGTGACATGTTAGAGGCCATTACAGGGGAAAATACTCCCAATGATTGATATCAGGGTCATGTCTCAGCCTCCTGAGTTTACACAGAGCCCATGGATCTAGCAACCACTGGATTCCTGAGTATGCACTGCCAGTGAATACCTGGTCAATTAATAATGAAACTCTTTTTATTTGTAATCATATTGGGGAAAAGCAAGTCAACTTGATAGGCTGGATCAAGAAAGAATATCTCAGAGGTGTGTCCATCTGGGTTCCTGGTTCTCACCAGCCAATAATTCAGGGCAAGGGACAGGGTATAACAGTTGTAATCTGGGAATCTCTTGTGGCCATCAGGGACCATGGTCCTCATGTTTCCAGTTGTGAGACCTACTCCCATCTTTTCGAACTGTTGCCTCTCTATTGCATAGCAACCTCCTTTCCTGAACTAATGGAGATTATCTTAGGGTTGGCAGTGGAGTTCCCCAGGGTCATGGTCTGAGAAACTTAAATCTTCTGTCCTTGGAATTGGCCTTGGAAGTGGCTCAGGAGCTCATGCAACCATGTCTATGGCTATGCCTATTCTAGATTGTCCCTTGCTTGACTAAGGACAGTCACCACACTTCATATTTGGTTTTCTTGTCAAAGCAATGGTAATGTTATCTGGTGGGGGGATTTGTGTTTATCCAACCCTGTCATGGTCAGATCACTGGTGTCCTTGAGATTCTCTCATGCTATCTCCTTCAGGAAGTTCTCATTGGACCTATTCAAGTGACTGGCCCCTCATGGAACAAAATTATATCCTGGGAGTTTTGCTGCACAGTCCGGCCAAACTCTGGCCACAATGTCTGGCAAGAAAAGAATGAGGTAGTTTATCAATCCTTTATTCTTCTTTATCTTTCATCTGCTTTTGATAAATATACTCTACATGGGTCTACCCTGCAACAATATTTGGAAGCTACAACTAGCATAGAAGGCAGCAGCACCAATAGTTCTAACACTACTGTTGCATTAACTGTTATAGTAGTTGCTGATTTGCTTGCAGATCAAATCCATTGTTATGACCTTTAAAGCCCTCTAAGTCCAGGCTACCTGGAGAACCATCTCAGCCTAATAGGATTAAACTACCCCCAAACTATATTGGGTAGTGGGGATGTGCTTCTTCTGCTGATCACCCAGTCCTTGACCAAGTGGTACCTTGTTCCATCATAGTACCCAAACTGCTATGAGTCCTAGGATNTATGGAGGTGCTGGGCCAGCAACCCGGTCCTCCTTACTATTCTTCTCTTAAGCTGCTGTGAACCCTTGATTAGGGCATGAGGTTGTCATGTATAGTGCACAACATTGTATGCATGATCTTGATACTTAGTGTCACACCTTGTGGACTATTGTTCACAATAGCATGTTATATATATATATATATAAAAAAAAAATTGGTCCAGCAGTAAGACATGCTAGAAATTCCATCAGCCAAGGAATTCGGGTGGTGCAATCTTTGCCATAGTTATCAGCCTTTGGAACATTGTGACTCTAGAGGTGAACTCTTCTCCCATCCTCTTGGCCTTCCAAAAAGTTGGCTTTACCAACTGATTAGGGATCTAATGGGACATGCCTTCCTGGAGGTGGTTAGTTAACTAGGAGAATATACCACTTGTAAATTGTGCTTACATATTGATTCCTTTTTAAAAAGTTTTTTGGAAACTAATATTTTAATGTTTTAAGTTTTAATGCATAATATTTTAGGGGATTTAACATGTTAATTGTTTTATATTGTAGTTTTATCATGTTGTAAGTCATCCAGAGTCACTTGAAAATGAGATTGGTGGCCTTGAAAAAGTAAACAAACAAACAAATAAATCCGCTGTATAACACCCTTGCAAAAATTATAATAAATCAACATCTAGTTCAGAAACTTCCAGAAATGTTGCCTCAGTGTCCAAAAGATAATGCTGCTATGCTCTGAGATAAAATAATTGTTTCATTTAAAATCTATCACCAGAATAGCAACACTCTATTTCAGTTTAGACTGAACTGAACCGAACTGAGCATACTACAAAAAAGTATGAATTGTCTGTGCCAAAGTTAGCTATTAATATCTTAGATTTCACAGTACTCGAAATGGTTTAATTTTGAGACAGATACTACTTTTATTTTTTAATCTGGTTTAGGAAGTACTATAATAATTGTCTTATTGAAATAAAGGGAGGCTACTTGAAAACATTTGAAAAGGACCAATATTTTTTGTATAAATCAAATTTAAAAAGATGTCTATTCATACACTGCAATTACATACACTGCAATTTACATATACTTTCTTAAATAGAAATAGATGGTAATAATCTGTTTTATTAATAGCTATAATAATTATGTTTTTAAAAAGTCACATTATCTGTTTTTCTGGTATAGAAATTCTCTAATTCTGTAATATCAGTAACTGATGTTAATCTATATACCTTTCCCCAAATTTTAGTCTAAAAGACAATAGGTTATTATACATTTATTTTCTTCAGTAGCATTGCCTATAAAATATAATTGAAATACTCTTTCAATAGAAAACAACTTGCTAAGTGTATAACAAAGACCAAAGATCTCTATTATTATTATTTTTAACAAAAAGTAAGTTGGATAGAAGGGTTAAATTTTCATGTCTAGAAATTTAATTTTAAACCATTAAGTCTTTTTTATGAGAAGCATGTGGAATAAATGTGCTAGATATTGAGTGCATGTTAGTATGATTTTTTTTTTACAATCTACCATATGGTAAGTAAATCTTCATCATTCACCAAGATATATTTGACCATTTCAAAATTGTACATAAATTGTTGCCACATAAGGAAAAGTTTAGATGCTATGTCAATTGGTACTTGAATGCAGTGGCAGATTGTATGACATCAAGCAAGCAATAGGCCTGTGTGAGAGAGATTTCTGAGTTCAGGATGTCAGGGTGTTACTTGCTCTGTGTCTCTAAAGTGATAAAACTACAATATAAAACAATTAACATGTTAAATCCCCTAAAATATTATGCATTAAAACTTAAAACATTAAAATATTAGTTTCCAAAAAACTTTTTAAAAAGGAATCAATATGTAAACACAATTTACAAGTGGTATATTCTCCTAGTTAACTAACCATCTTCAGGAAGGCATGTCCCGTTGGATCCCTAATCAGTTGGTATAGCCAACTTTTTGGAAAGCCAAGAAGATGGGAGAAGAGCTCTGGAAATCCACAGTTCTTCTGCAGCTGGGAGTACCTACCAGCAGCTGAAATTAATAAGTAATCGACAATAGCAAGTTATATACTGGTAGCTTAAAGAAAGGATTATGATAATGTGCTCTCAGACTTATCCAGAAGCTGCAGTAAATAGAAAAGACAGAGGATAGGCATGAATGGGGATACTGTATCCTGATATTGTTGCAGATGACTTTTCTGTATTTTCTGCAATCAAATGTGACAGACAGATATTACATAAAAGTCCAGTGAATCTTATTACATTTTCTTTTAATATTGTTGCTGAATTGTTGGAAATAACTGAATATCTGGATCTGTGTTCAATCTCCAAGCCAGAGTCAGAGCAATAAATTTCAGAAAGCTCAGTTGAAAACCTTAGGTTCCAACAACTGTTTAAATTGATCATATGATAATATGAATAAGTAGAATAATATATTTGAATCTTATTCTATGCATTGGTATATACATTCTAAATATATATTTAAGAAAACCTAGGATGACATAAGTCAAATCTACACACATACAGTTTATAGCAAGGATCTATTCATATTGCTTTTCAAACTCAGCTATGGAAATTAAAAGAGATATTTCTACACATATCTATAGATGGCCAAAAATTCTGCTGGTGTAGGTTACAATTTAAACGCAAACACTCCAAAGACAGCTAAACAAAATTCCTGTATACTGTTTATGGATAAATCATTTAACAAAAAAATTCATATTTTTCAATGGAATGAGTCAAATCACATAACAGCAAAGTAAGAAAAAAAAATCTGTTTTTTCTAGTTACATCTAGTTATACATTAATTCCTTACTTCTATAGTGTCAAGCATCTTCTTGTATTCTCTCACCCTAACCCTTTTAGAGTTTATTGGTTTGGAAAATTTCAGTAATCTGAAAGAGCCCACTTGTTATGCTGTATTAAAGCACAATAATTTATAGAATGTTGTATTTAGAACTATTAATATTTTTAATTTTAATTAATTATATATATCTACCTTTATTATTTTTACAAATAGCAGTGAAAATATCCAACACACTTTCCTCTTCTTATTCTCCACGCAACAACAACCTTATGGGATAGATTGGGCTGAGAGAGTGAGTGACCAAAGTTATCCAGTTGGCTTTCATGGTTAAGGCAGGATGAACTCAGTCTCCTGCTGTCAAACTTGATCCTTAATCACTGGAAAAAACTGTGTGAATTGTTCAAAATTTCTGCCTTTACCTAGTTTTCCTTTTTATACATCATTCCTAGAATACCAGCTGTGTTTTGTCAAGTGTTTCATAGAAATACCAACTTAGCTATAAAATACCGGGACAAATAATTTTAATATTGTTATAACATTTAAACATAATATCATCTGCAGCATTAATTAGAACACGTAGTCTTAAATATGAGTTTAATGTTGGCAGTAACAGAGACTACAAGAATAAGTGTCAGGAATGACAATGAAGGGCTTTATACAATACTAAAAAAAGTATTAACCACATACATTGTTCTAATAATGTCATGAATCTTCACACCAGCACTATTCTTCCCTAGTGGCAGCAGTCACAGCTGTGAGGATAGTGCATGCCATTATTTGTGTTGTAATTGGCTCTCAAATGTTCATATGTTCCAAAGATAATATAAGATAGGCTGAGTTTAAGTACTGTAACTATTTACATATATAATATAAAAATATGAATGCAATTAGAATACGAATATCACTTCTAAACTCTAAAACAGTAAAAAAAAATTCCCTTCTCTTAATTTTGCTTCAGTTATAGAGGCTTTTAAACATTGGTTTTTCTCAGTGTAGGCACCCCATGAAATGGAATTAATATTGATATTGATTTCTTTACCATAAATGAAAATGAGGGATTAACTAAGGCAATACTTTATTTCCTTCTTTAATTGTGGATATATGGCATTCATTATATTATTAATCCATCTTGAACATTCATATAAAGCCATTTAGAACCATTAACTGAGTCACTGTAATTGATGGATTATTGCATTAATGTTTAATTTAGTTTTGTTTTCAAGGCATAAAACCCCTATTTATTCAAGCTCACTGTATATCAAAATAAGGAAATAAATTATTATTGGAAAAAGTGTAATATACCTTCAGGATTTTCATGAATTAGAAATAGCTGTTTCAAGTATTTTATCTAATAAGTGAGGCTGATTGCATTTATGCAAGAGTAGATTTTAACATAAAAGGATTCAAATAGATTTGAATATGCATAATCATTTCTTTCTATTTTGTATTTAGTTTTTACCTATCTTCAGTCAAATTCAATAATTAGATATTTGGCCATCATTGGCTGGAATTTTAATTCTGGGCATTTTTGCACATGTCATCTTCAATGCCAGATTATTATTCTTTACTGTGCTACAACTGGACAAATCTATAGTGCAAATACCTAATCAACTTTTGTTGTAAAAACATAAATTGTATCTGGACCAAATTGCTCGTCATCTTTGTACATGACCTATATTTTTTCTTCATAAGCATTCATTAGGATATCAAATGTTAAGTTAATCAGGCCTCAGAATATTATCTAGATTGGCCATACTCTCTGCAAATCTTTTTTACTTCTATAGCTTGATATTTTTTTAAACAAAGGTTACAAAGGAATCATTTGGGCAATTCAGAAACAAAACAACCAAATCCTGATTTAACAATCTTTCTCATTTCTTGGAAAAAAGGTTACATATATCTTGGTGCTGACATCCAGAAAACAGATGTTTGCTATGAGCTGCTGCTTTATTTGTCAGTGCAGCAAGATTCAAAATCAGGCTGTAAGAAATATATTTTATTATGCATTGTTTTAGAAAGAAAAATGGAGAGCAAAATCACAAGCATGAGAAATTATTTCAGCATATCCAGTATTTGCCTCTAGCATCAGCTGGGGGTAGATGTCATATATTCACGTCATGGATAATGGCACACTCTAGGCTATTCGCATATACATTTTCATTCCAAGCTCATTTGTCAGTTATTTCTAAATCCAAGTTCTTCTTCTTATGGGTTAGTTTATATATCTTTTTTCTCAGTTGGCTGTAATCAATTTTTATGTACTATACAGCAGATGACAAATAAATGGAGTTGACCTGGTGAGACTTTGGTACAATCTATATACTGCAGATAGCCTAATCTTCATATTTTTTACAAATTATTTGGAAAAAAATATAGTTGCTGTCATATTGAAAAGACCCAACACTTGGAATTTGTTGCTTTGTAATGATTCATTTTACTGTTTAAACTAGGGTATTTCAAACTTCCCAATATCACATAACTTGTATAGAAGACATGAATTTTGATGTTCCCTTTTATTAATAAAGCTAATTAAAAGCATAACTGGTATAATCAGAATAGATGTAACAATGTTTTGAAACTTGCTCCAAGTTTTTTTCATCACTTTACGATGTAAGCCTAAAACCTGACCAACTTTTTTCAAAGAAATTGTATCTCTTCCCCTCAGAAGGACATGACTCCTAGTCTGAAACTTCGAGTTTAAACCATTATGAAGCAATTTAGTATAAGCTCTGCATTCATATTTAATTTGTCAAATCCCCCTCAGTGTACTATGTGTGATATAAAGACCATTTTTAAAAATAATATCCTAAATCTTGTTCATTTTGGTAACTTTGGAAACTAATGTTAAAATTCTGTTTTTGAAATTGGACAGGAAAAACGGAGTAGAACATGTGATAATTTTATGAACAGAAGTTGTATTTCAGATTTATTTATTTAACTTATATGATGCCAATCTCACTATCAAGGAACCATGGGAAACATACAACAGGATTGAAACAACTATATAAAAATTAAAACATACTAAAAGATTAATATTAAAGTTAGTTAAAATTAGATAAGCAAGGAACCAAGATATAGTGATGTGGAAATGAGGTGTTTTTTTTAATCCACTAATCACCTGAATTATGGAATGCCTCTTTGGAGGCCCAAAACCAATTGGTAGGTTTTAGGGCCCTTTCATAAGGGTGGGGGCAGATCTCACCAGAAGAACACAATGTTTCAGAGGATGTAATGAATGACAGAAAAGGCTCTGTTCCTGGACCCCACCAGCTGGAATACCTTGACCAATGCGAACTGTAGCATGCTTCTTCTGCCAGTGTAAGTGGGATGAGATAGCTCCTTAGGTTTCCTTGATCAATAACAATTTATATTATTTTGCAGTCACTACAAAGTGGACCAATTTAGTGAAGAAAATAAAAGCAATTCTTTTCCATCTTTCCATCCAGAACTGTTTTTCTTTTTCATTTAATCCCTAGAAATTCTCCACCATGGTATTAAAATATCACTACTAATAATATTTATAACTGTTCAGACTTGATATTGTTCCAAAAACTAATTATTCCATGTATTATAGAGCAGTAGTGCAATGTTTCAGTTGGAGGAAAGGGGAAAAAAGTAATATATCTTAATGGTTTTACAACACTGACTGATATGAATTCTGAATAAAATAACACATAAGTTTAAAATTAAAAATTGAAGCACTGTTATTACAAGTTCTACTTTGTATAGTTATATTATTACATGATGAACACAGAAATACTGTAGGTACTCAATCTTATCTCTCAATTACATTCTTACCATGTCATCAAAAGCCAGGTTAATTCTTTTCACACATCTATAGAACATCTTTTCACACATCTATCACATTCATTTTCATAAAATCTGTTCTCCAAAGCATGCCAGTTTTATATTATCTACATCTCTTGCTTAAATGTCATTCATGAACAAAGTAATTGCCTATGCAACTTTTAAATTCTTATTAATGCTAAAGCAATGATTTTATCAAGGTTTCTTATTTAAAATAAGAAAAAATAAAAAGGTTGCTTTAGATATAAAACATAAACATACCATGGTTCAAACAGACTCTATTAAATCAGTCTTATATGTATACCATTCAAATAATATTTTGTATTTATTGTAGAAAATGGTAAATGAAAGGAGAATAATACCTTTATTCTTTTCTGAAGTTCAAACAAACTTATATCTCAAAACACTAAAAGGCAATGAAGCACTGCTTATTTACTGGATAAAAAAGGGGAAAAACTTACTTTTTAAAAAAGACTGTGTCCATTTTCATATATGTAGACAAGATAAATATTCAATGTAATCTCTGAGAGTATATTATTTATCATAGATTATAGATGATATAATTCAGAACAATGCAAAGCAGTATCACAAAATATCTTAAATCTCATTGACAACTGATTAGTGATTCTTTTTCAAGAATTATTCATATAATGCCTATTTTAAAAATGTATGTGACATTTGAATGTGATTAATTTTTCAAAGTAAATGTTTTTGGTTTGTATTTTCTCCAGCTAGAATGAAAGTAAAAACATACTTTGCTTTAGAGAAAAGTGACTTATAATTGCAATATTCTCCATGATCAAAAGAGATGTAACAAGAGAAGTGCATGTTAGACTAGATTATATGTAATCTTTCATATGAATTGATTTCTGAGACTGGAAAAACAAAATCCTTAAATATATAATTTATTGAATAAGGCATAATTAGGAATGAATATTTATGTGCATGTATATATTGTATTAATGGAAAGTATGCTCCCTAAACATTCCACATAGATATATCTATAAACATGATAGCTGTATCCTGCAGCTTCTTGTGTACTGAGCTTTTTAATGGAGCAATATATGTTAAATATCAACTTGAATTTATGCCAAGCTGTAAAAGATACAAACTGAAAGGTTTATTATGAGTAAGATGTTAAAATTTGTTAAAACAACATCAAAAGTGCTATTTTTATATCTCTTCAACCTTTGAAACAAAATGTACATCAAAATAAATAAAGACATACATATTCAATAGTTGAACAAAATTTAAATTTTCCTGATTTGTTATAACTTTCATGGTCACTTATTCCAGGAATTGTTTCTGAAAATATCTTATTACTATATCTTTGAAATCTTGCCTTTTGTGTTTTAATTCATTGCTTTATGTCATATTCTTAGCAATACATGAAAATTCTATGCCTATATTTATTTAAATGGTAATAATATTACCTCTTGTTTTTCTTTATTATTCTGCACGGTGAGTTTTCTCATTAGCAGTCATTCTCATTAGAAATTTATATGATTGTAGATAGTCCTGACTAAAAATTGGGGATTGGAAGTTCTATCATTAAGATTTTAAGCCCCTGCCACACTGCACCAATGGATGGAAAGAGCATGTAAAACGAAGAAAAACACTTGCCATCCGTTGGTTAACGTGATGCTTCCGTTCTGTACTCACTGCCTCCGTTTTGCTTCCTCTCT
>BHFT01002143.1:0-22235 GCA_004320025.1 Laticauda laticaudata | reverse complement strand
ACTCAGCACATTTCATGTCCATTTCCATGACGCGAATTTTCCATGATCTCTCGAGATCGACGGAGCCAACAGCCAAAAAAAAAAAAATGCTTTTGAACTGTTAGGCAGGAGCTGGAGAAAAGATGGGAGCTCATGGTATTGTGTGGCTCTTAGATCTTGAATCTGGACTGCTGGTTTTACAGCTGATAAGCCCAGTGTTAAGAATTGAATTGAATTGAATAATAGTTGGAAGGAACCTTGGAGGCCTTCTACTCCAACCCCCTGCTTAGGCAAGAAACCCTATACCATTTCAGACAAATATTTACCCAATCTCTTCTTTTAAACTTCCACTGTTGGAGCATTCACAACTTCTGGTGGCAAGTTGTTCCACTGATTAATTGTTCTAACTGTCAAAAAATTTATCCATAGTTCCAAATTGCCTCTCTTGTTGATTAATTTCCACCCACTGCTTCTTGTCCTGACCTTGGGTCCTTTGAACAATAGCTTGACTCCCTCTTCTTTGTGGCAATCCCTCAAATATTGGAACACAGCTATCATATCCCCTAGTTTCATCACACCAGACATACCCAGTTCCAGCAACCGTTCTTTATGTGTTTTAGCCTCCAGTCCCCAATCATCTTTGTTGCTCTTCTCTGTCTCTTTTTAGAGTCTCAACATCTTTTTTTACATTGAGCAACATCTTTTTTAACCATGATGAACGCTATAAATTAAGAAGAAAATCTGTGATGGAACAAGTCTATGATAATAGACTCTACAAATGTTGGTTGATTTCTTATTTTCCCTGAGAAATCATCAAAAGACCTTCCAATCCATGCCTACACCTACAATCTAAGCATTGTTTTGGCCCTCTTTTAATTGCTTGATACTATTTAATTCTAGTCCTTTAAAAAATATTTCCTTTTGTGGAGCATGATTAATTTTAGCAGTTCCTAACCTGTAAGCTGATCCATGAGTGATCATTATGTTTAACTGGAAGATTTCATAATATTACAGCGGCATTTGTAAATAGCAAGTCTGAAAGAGTGCTTGGTTCGGAGAATAATCCTTATTTTAAATACTGATGAATTCTGGGAGTTGAAGTCCACAAGTCTTAAGTTGCCGAGTTTGAGGACCCCTGACCTAGACAGAAGAGAGAATGACCTTGAAGGATAAAAGGACAAGTTGCTGCCTGGAAAATAATAAGATAAAGAGGTCCTGAGTCCTAGTCTGATCTACCTTGAAAGGACCGATATTCTGTTATTGGGAAACAGATTTCTCCCTCCACCGAACAGATCATTACCAGGTAGAATTCCAAAACTAGTGATGATCTCATTTGGGAGAAGGGGTGAAGAAAATCATAGTAATGTGACTTCTCTGCAGAACACAAAGGAATATCTAAAAATTAATAGTGACCCTTCTCACTAAAAAAAACAATATAATACATATGCTTCTTTAAGTACCCTCACCCATACAGAAATTGATGAATGATCCATCTTTTAAAAGGTAGAGATTTTCTAGTAGTTGCACATTTATGATTTTATTTTTCAATTTTACAACCAAAATGTATGTAAGTTTTTTTAATTAGAAATACTTCTCAGTTCTTAATGGAAGTATAAGTGCTATGGAACAGATCTTGATTTCTAAAGCTATCAAAACTTTGCAATATAAAATGGTAAACTATTTCCATAATTCATATTGATTTAAGTATAAAATGAATCTATAATCTATAAACCATTGCTATTTGACTCCAAGCAAAATTATTCCTTTAGGGGAGATTTATTCACACCTTTTCAGATGATAAAAGGAAATGACCATTTAAACTGGTGATATATTATAGCCTGAAAATAAATGAGCCACATATCATTTTCTTCAGAAGGTTTCTATGACATCATTGCTGCACAAAAAAACAACCTCATAAAGACTGAAAAGCACAAAGAACCAAAGCATCAAAAATAATCAAGCATTCTATTAAATATGAAGAAATGTTATTTGAAGAGATTGCTGTGTTTGGTCCTAGATGGTTGCTACAAGCTTTTTTTAAGCCCATGTTCTCCAGTTGTGAAACTTCTGAAATTTCCAGCAAAAACATATTTGGAGAAAGCCATATAAGAGAAACTGATTTATAATGATGAAATTATTTCTTTTGAATGGCAGAGGACAAACCAAAATAAAGAAATAACTAAAGAAAAAAGTATGATTTGGAAAAATTAGTATGAATAACGATGAATATTTGTACCTCAGAGTTGAAATAGTAATAGCACTTAGACTTATATACCACTTTACAGAGCTTTAAGCAGACTCTCTAAGCAGTTTACAGAGTCAGCATATTGCCTCCAACCATCTGGGAACTCATCAGGGGTCCTTGATGCTCTCTGAGCTTGGTTGTTTTCTTGCAGATGCTTCATCATGCAAAGTAAGTGACAAACTAAATTACAAACTAAGTTTGGTAATGAAACAAGTGCTGCAATACCTTAAGAACATAAGTACACTGCCCAAAGTTCTTTCCGGTGAGATGGGCAGCTATACAAATTTTCTAAATAAAGAAATAACATACTTTGGAAATGACTTGAGGGCTGATGCTAATGCATCTATGGAAAATATAATATCCAGTATATAAAAGGAGAAGAAGACACCAAAGCATATGAGATAAGTAGAAAGTACTGGAAACGTACACCTACAAGAACAGCTTGTGAAGCTTTCTTCCATATAATCATCGAGAATAGGCTACAGTTTGGTGGAATATTACAACAATAATTTATTGGTTGGTATAATAGTTGCAAGACAAGCTAAGTATATTTTAGTCAGCAGCTCAAAAAAAGCTAATACAATCCCTGCTTGACTAAACAGAGGCACAGAATCAAAATCATATGAAATATTATTACCACTTTATAAAACCTTAGTAAGATCACACTTAGAATACTGCACCCAGTTTTAGTCACCACACTACAAAAAAGATGTTGAGACTTTGAAAAAAGTGTAGAGAAGACCATTAAAGGCTTGGAGACTAAAACATGTGAAGAACAGTTGCAGGAACTGGGTATGGACAGTCTACAGAAAAGAAAGACTAGGGTGACATGATAGCAGCATTCCAGTATTGGAGGGGCTACCACAAAGAAGAGGAGGTCAACTAATTTTCTAAAGCACCAAAAGGCAAGACAAGAAAAAATTGATAGAAACTAATCAAGGAGAGAAGCAATCTGGAATTAAGGAGAAACTTCCTAAGAGTGAGAACAATTAACCAGTAGAACAGCTTGACTTCAGAAATTGTAGGTTTTGCCTTCAGCACTGGAGGTTGTTAAGAAGAGACTGGATAGCCACTTGTCTGAAATGGTATAGGGTCTCCTGCTTGAGCAGGGGGTTGAATTTGAAGGCCTCCAAGGAACTCACCAATCTCTATTCTGATTAATTGATTTCATGATTCACCATGATAGTTATCTGACCCAGACTGGGTTATATTACATAGATAAGTCCAGTTTTTACTGGAGACACAATATCTTTCTTATTTGGCAAATTTAAAATGCACGTCCAATTTATAGGAATACAGAAGAGAAGGGTTGTGTAGATGAGAATTTGCTGATCCCTATTCTTGTCCTGCCTAAGTGAAAAGTCATTTGGAATTGCAGATTTTGTATTGCATTGCCCTAACAAAAAACTATTCCATCTAATGATGCTGGTAATCCTGATTTTGCTACATCGTGTTGACTTTTAACAATACACGACATTTTTTTGTTTATGCTGAGTTCAGTATGATTGGAATGAAGAGTCTGGCATCTGAATGTGGGACTTGTATGTGAATCTAGAAAGACATAAGGATAAAAATTTTGAGTCTTTTATTTTGATATTTTAAGATTTGAAATAGCAAATATTAATTCTTTTGTCATCTGTTGTGATGCTTAATTGCATACTCAATTCTAACTGCAAAGCAAATTTTACAAAGGAGTGATTAAGGGACCGACATTCATATCTCAAAACTTGATCTACATAAGACGAATGGCCATGTTTCTCATTTTATAGATTATAGCAGACTACTTATGGGGTCATCAGAAGATAATCCTATGAAGATAATCTTCTATATATTCTAAATTAGGGTTTGTGAAACCCTTATTAATGTTTATCTTTCAACCATGGAAATTCACTTGGTGACTATGTATCAGATTGTGTCTTTCTGAGCCTAGATTACTTCACATGGTTTTTGTGGGAATTTTTTGGGGATTATATGAAGAAAAAGACAGGATAGAAATTTAACCAACTAATTAAATAATCAGTAAAGCAAGCACACAGATAGGCTGTTCTACAGTCTTCTACAATATTATTATATTTTAATTCTCATAATGATTTAGATTTTTGAGAGCCAGTTTGATTTAATGGTTAACCAGATTATAAATCAGGAGACTATGAGTTCTAATCTCACTTTAGGCATGAAAGCAGCTGAACTAGTCAGTCTCTCTCAGCCTACAGTGTCAGCTTCAAGTGACAAGCTGCCCAGTCAATTCCCATTGCAACCAATGGATCAATTTGATTGATCAAAAAAAGAGGAGAAAAAGGGAAAGGAAAAACAGACTCTGTACATGTGGACAGAAATACTCGGAAGGAAAAAAATAGATATTTGCAAATCTGCACATAAATCACAAGGTGTCATTTTAGAATAGCTTTTAATCTAATCTTTATTTTATTTATTTTTGTTTATAAAGAATCTCATTTCAATAGTGTTATGTACTATTGCATAACACTATTCAATAGTGTTATGCACTATCATTTCTAAGTGTTATGCAAAATCAAATGCCATTCCTCTTTTTAGTAGCCCTATGTATTATTATTATTATTTTTGCAAAATATACTAAATACTGGAGCATTTTTCTTTAATGTGTAATTAAGTGTGGAGGATATACTGTGGAACTTATAAACATTTTAGTAAAGTTACATATGCAACTTTTAGCAGGTACTTTTATTGTCTTATATTAATATGGACTAATTTAATCTGTTCTGACACACTATCTGACCTTTTCAGTGACAACAAATTCTGAGAACTAACCCTATGAAATTCACAGTTAGCTGATTAAGCCACTTCAAGATTCCGTCTTTCCAGTTCTACTCAGAAGCCTCATTTAAAATGAGCTCACTCACTCTTGTCCCTTGAATACTTTTCTAGTATAATATCAACTTTCATATGAAATGAGACTTTTTTGTGCGGTTGTTGATTGTATTCATTAGTAGGTATGTTTGCCAACTTTCAGCTCCCGAATAAAGATTGTAATTTTGACAGTTGAAAATGAGGGCTTCTGATTTAGTGAGTTAACTTTCGAATGCAAGGCAGGTTTAAAGATTAGCAATTTGCCTGGATAAAGAAAACGGAAAAATATAATTAATCACTTGTCTGTCCCCACAACATGAGTTTACAAAACCATGGTGAAACTTTATTGAGATCAAAATTGAAGGGTGACAGGGTTAATATGTAGCTTTAGACCTCACGGTTTCATTAGCAAACATATTACAGGTCTGTAAAGCTGAGCTGACAGTAATGCTAGCCCCAAACAAAGTAAATAATTACTAGCTTGGCAAATGAGGAAGCACTTGCAGAGTTTGTTTACATTTGGTTTTGGGGAAAATTCATGTTGGCAACCAGTCAAATACAGTTTGATAGCAATTGTGACAATTGCTCACAGATGCTGCTGGAAGAACAAAAGAATGGATTTATGGTGATTCTCCCCTTTATTGCCTCTCTCTTTTTACCATTTTGGATCAATAATAAACTCCCAGCCACAAAGATAAGTGGGTTACATGGCAGATGGGCTTTGGAATGCTTAAAAATCTCACATTGCATTTTGTCTTCTAGGTAAAGACAAATAATAATAATAATAATAATAATAATAATAATAATAATAATAATAATAATAATAATAATAATAATAATGGCATGGACAGCTGTGTTCAAGCTGTGTTTGTAAAATGACTGCTCCTTACAAATGCCCATGAATCCCTGAGAAGGGATTATAGGTTGCATGTGTTTTCATGAGAACAGTAGTGATTCCATGCAGTTGTGTGGTTAATAAACATTCTCAGATGCCGCGAATGCAATTCTGTGGCAAGGATCCATTCTTTCACATCAAGGGAACATATTGCTCAAAATTGCACCGTTGTACATCACTATTTTTCAAATCAGATGAGTAATCACCATCTGAATGGAAAACTTTAGCCTTTAAATTTGCCCATTTCCTGAGGGAAAAAAAAGTTGTATCCAGAATCCATTGCTTGTTGTTTAATACTTGATTTTGAATTCCTCTTTCCTCCTGAGATACAACAGAATGTCTATGTTGAAAGCCAATTTTTTTATTGCTAACATATTCATTTCTTCAAATTCTAAATAACTGAATTACAATCACTCCAGTAACTTGAGTCCAACAGTATCATTACGTTTAACCTCCACTTTGAGGTCTCTGTGTATATTTGCTACAAATTATAATTCCATCAAAATGAGTGCCAAATTTTTTGGGGGGGGGGGTACANGGGGGGGGGGTACAGGAAAAGCAAGCACTCTTAGGGAAAAAAAACATGGATGTTACCTATATCAGCCTATGGAAGGGAGCATTTACGTAAAACAAGTTCTCTGATTTTTCAAATAAGTTTTCCAATCCTTTAAAGGCCTGTATGTGGTTCAGATTCTGTTGTTTCGTTCAGCTGATAATACAACAGTGTTGCTCCATTCTTTTGCTTAGATCGTAACTCCAAGATGTGGCCTCTGGAGCATTTTTAGTATGTCTGTGATAATCACCAACCACTGCATTCTGAAAATACCTCTTCTTTTAACCTCTTAAAAAATAATTAAAGAAATATTTAAAAGCATGCTGCTGGGAGATTCTGGGAGTTGAACTACACTTATCTTAATGTGTCTGATAAACACTGACGTGAATTTTCTCCATCATGATCTGCCCCTAACCTGGTCCTTCACTGTTCTGATAGTGTTCCTTTTACTTAGACCTTCCTTTTATAACAATCATGTCATTAAATGTCCACAGTGCAAATCTGCCACCATTTCAGGGATAACTGCTGGTACAACACAAAGCTTGTATGATCAGGAACATAGCCCAGGTGCACAGTATACTTTTTGCCTCCCTTTTTGGAGCTGCAATGACGCTCTATGCCATTCTATTAACATTCATAAAAGGGGAGCTAAAATGACAGAAGTCCTTTCCCACAAACTTACAAATAGAAGGATATGTTAAAATCCGTATTGTGATTTTCAGCAAGTAGAAATCTGAATTACTGAAGTTTTTATGGCTGACATTTCAAAAATAATTACTGTGCTTTATATTGACTCAAGGAGATGCCAGGCATATATATTATGGGAAAGAATGGTAGACTTCTCTGCAACCGACTGACATTTGATTGACATAAGACTATAAGGCGGTCCTCTTGCCTTTTAAACTGCACAGTTGGAGCTGTCAGCTAAAACTCTAGACAGACATTACCTTTTTTTTCTTATGTAGCTATTTACTTCAGTCCTACTTTTTATATCCACAAAGCAATACCATGGTAAGTGAAACTTGAGGAAGAGAACAAAATAGGACAACACTTTATGAGAGAGTGTGGTATTAACAAACTAAAAAAAAAAGTACAAGAGGAAATTCTAAGAGTGGCACCTATGATGTTAATTACTTATGAGGAATTCAGCCTCTTTTGCTTTACCGCCAAAAATGTGTTCAGAAAGGGACCAAGTTGTCTACTATGACATCTGCAGGTCCAGCTGTTGGTAACAAAGAGAAGTTATGGATGGCAAATATATGTTCACTGTTATTCTGCAGAAGTAACTTGGCAGTATATGAATAAAGTTATCCAGAGTAAAGATACCCAGTTCAGTTCCATACAGTACAGTACGAGCAATATACCTAGTACATAAAACATAGAGGAAACAGCAGCAGAAGTTATATGCTGAGTACAGGAATAGATTTCTAGGAAGATATACAATTTTTTACCATAATTAATTCAAAATGTCCTACATTTGTGGCACAAGCAAGCTAAGGGCATGCTGAATGTTAGTGTCAGAAACTGTATATACTGTCCATGCAGTTTATGAAATAATAGGTGGGAATGATTTTGGGAGAAAAGACAAAGAATCATGGAGTAGAAAATGGTCAGATAAGACAAAAATTAGGCCACAGAAGGAATGAGGGCATGGCAAACATCTCAAAAGATACCCCACCTAGTTTCTTGAACTGCAAAGGTGAGGGGGTGAGAGATATACTTTCAGGCTAACAAGACTAACAAGATTCCATTAATGTCATCTGGCAATAAAGTTAGAACTACTACTTCTGGGTGTGCTTCTTCACTGGACTATCTTGTAAGGCTAACAGTCCACTTGGCAGTGTTTTCAGAAGTGGTTTGCCATTGCCTCCTTCCTTGGGTTGATCAACCCAACTTCCTCTATCTAGCTTTATGCTTAAAGCAAGACTAACATGGCCTCTGTATCCGGGTCTTTTGCCACTATACCAAATAGGTTATTTGATCTAAAAATAGCTTGCCAGGAAATCCTGCATTAACATAATCTAGCAATGACTAGGGTGCTGTCCTTTACAGATCACCATTTATTATGCTACTATAAAAGTTGGCAATACCATCCATGCTAGCTGGAAATTATGAAATTATGGGCAAAATGTGACAAGATTATTCTGCAATATCAAACTGTAATGTGGATTTTTAGTTTTTTTCACCATTCTTACAATATACAAATAATATTCAAAGTATTATTTTAGACATGCATGGGCTGATTAAAAACAATCACAGGTCTTCACATAGGAACATTCAATTTTAGGAAAAGCATGCTTCATTTTGACTCAGTTTGAGTTCTTTCAACTCTGGGACAAAATCAAATGAATTTTACTTAGCGCCTCCATTGCTAATACCCTCTTTCCAAATTGTTCATTTCATTTCACCAGAAAAGTTCTTTTTATTTTGCAAAAAGAAGGGGATAACTGCTTAATGAGAAAAGCTTTTAAATAGGACAATTACATATTTGACATTCATATGTGTCATTTTTTAGTTTCTGATTGAATGAGTTTATAATTTTAGACACAGAAATAAGAAGGGGAAACTATATTATACTTAGGCAGTTAGAGTCTTCTTTATATTGCTTTTAAACACTTGTGATCCAGATTAATATTGGAAGAATATATCTATGTTGTGGAAAATCTGTCAAGATGTGGACTTCTGGTTTGAGTTTCTTCGGTGACAGACCGAAACCTAGTTTCTGCGAGGCTTCGATCCGTGCTCGCTGCTGGAGAACCCCGAGCCAGCTGGTTTCAGGGCTAAGCCACCCCGTAGAGGTGGTGAGAGGGGGGAGACTGCCTGCAGCCGCATCTCTCCTCCCCAGCTGGCCATTACTCCCTTTCCCGAAGGAGGTTGTAGCGGTGGTCAGAAATGGCCACCACAAAGAAGTACTCAACTGGAAAAGAATGTGCAGGAGGAAGACAAGAAGAGAAAGTTTTGGTTGCCTGGACAAACAGCAAAAGCAACAAATAAGGTACTCTGGAATTGAAACTAAAAAATAATAATAACATTGTTCCCTAAGAAGATTTTTAAGCTGTGAAGGAGAGAGAAAAGGGAAAAGATTTGGGTTTTTTTGGTATCCTTTTCCTATACTGACAGCTAAGAGATTTAAGCAAGAAATTGGAAAAAAAATCCACTTTGACATAAAGAGGCATTTAATGCTGAAAATAAAAAGTCAAAGGGATAATAAAGATTTCTGGATTATCAAAAGCTTTTGAAAACAGGAAAGGAGAGGCGGTAGAGAAAAACGAATAAAAGAGGGCAGGATCTGACGGAGACAAGACGTGCCTGGAATTACAAAAGCAACTGACGAGCAAACATCTCAACAAGATGTCCAAAAGATACATCCTTTAACTGACAATATGCCATAACTAAAAACCCCAGCAAGAGAAAGTGAAAAAAAGAAATTAAAAGAAATATATTGGGAACCTCTCTCTGGATCCATTGATGGATTTCGGGATTTCTGCGATTTTTTGCGTTATTGTTATCCTTGAGATGACTAAAATCACATCGGCGGTGGTTGTTTAAAACTGTTTAAAATGGCTCCACTTTTTAGAAGAACTGAAAATGTGGAACTTAAAAGTTACAAAGAAAGATGACAAGAAGGAGAGAGCGTTCATTTTGGCTTCATATTTTTCAGTTTTTAGAATGGGATTTGGGAATTATTGAGAAAGAACAAGAAATGCGCTGCCAGAACAAGAGAGTGTGACAAAGAAGAAGATCTTTAATGAACAAAGTATCTTAGGTGGGGAATAAAAGGACAGGAAAGAGAATTAGAAATTTAAGACTGCGAAAAACAACAACTCCAAAATCATCTTAGAGTCGAAAAATAAGTTATAAAATCCAGAAAGCCAACAGAATAGAGGGAAATGCAGGAAGATGAGAATTAGACAATAGAGAGACAAGGGGGTAAAAAGGGGAAGGGAGAAGACAAGAGAGGGAGAACAGAAGCGAAAAGAAGTTATCTAAAGGACCAGAAACCAAAAAATAAGCGAGGAAAACAGAGGCGTTCTATTTAAGAGATAATGGGTCGAAATTTAATGGAAAAAGCGGGATTCTGCAAGGGTACAATAAGATAGTAATTGTTTATCTAGAAACAGACAATTAATTTTTAGAAGAATATGACACAATGTTTGAGCTGACATATGTTCACTGAATAAATTTGAGCTATCGTAATTTGGTGGACATGCTTAATACAATGATTAAATGTAACAAAATGAATATTTTAACTAACTTTACAAAAACATATGTGAAAAGAAATAACGTGGGCAACAACAATTAATTTATGAGATTAATGTGTCGTTTAAGGAATATTGATATTTAATTGAAAAGAAGGTGTCGTAAAGATTTTAAGATTTAAGTGATTTTACATGATTAGGAACTGAACTGGAATGGAATAGAGGCGTTTATCAATTTACTACTACTATTTTATTAAGTTTTTTTTAGAGTATAGAGTGTATTATAAGAATGGACCCAGAAGAATTTGATTGGGAAGTTATGTATTACCTTATCCTGTATTATATGTGAAAGTCATAACTTGTAAGGTCTCTATATAGTGAAGTTTCAATAAGAGTTGAATGGATGTATTAAAAGATAGGAAAATCGGGTCATTCTCAATGATAACTACAGGAGAAACTTTGTTTAATGGAGAATAAGATAATATGAAATTGAAACAGAACTAGACCAAAAGCCCAAATATTCTCAAGATTTGATTGAGACTGCGATAAATCAAAAATAAAATTGAGAAAATAAAAGAGGAAAATAACATATATAGAAAATGTAGAATAGGTAATAAGATATGGAATAGAATACAAAAAGGTAGCATGAATTGCAGTTTTTGTTGATCTACATAAAGAAGTTCAACCCTTCGGCACCATGTATTTTCAAACAAGATGTTATTATTTTGTATTTGTATCGTGTGAAACCCCAAAATAAAACTTTATTTAAAAAAAAAGAAAAAGAAAATCTGTCAGCGATGGGTATATTTTTAACGGCAAGATCATTACTGAGTTACCTCCTGCCTTTAGTCACCTTAGATAACTACACATGCCATGTAAGTACTCTTTTTTAATTTTAAAAATAATTTTAACTCCTCTTTAATTCAGCAGCAAATAGCCGGCATGCGAAATGCTTATACTGTATATAAAAACAAAAAGCACTTCTTTTTATTGTATGTCATTTTTTTTCTTTCTTTAGGGATGATATGAGCCAGTGCCCAACATCAACTATTAACATAGACATTCAATATTCAAAATTAATAATCATAGGTAACCAGGCTTATCAAGAGCTTAAACTACACTGCTTCAACAAAAATAAAGGGAATACAACGAAAATAATGAATGGAAATATCTTATTAAATACTTTGCTTCGGATTACATAGTTGAACATGATGCTGACAACAAAATCACGCAAAAATTATCAATGGAAATCAAATTTAGCAACCCATGGATGGTCTGGGATTTTGGAGTTACATGGGGTCAAAAGTTGGGAAAAAACATCTACAAAGGCTGAATTCCACTTTGATGTAAATGTCCTGTTAAAACAGTCAAAATGAGGCTCAGTTTGTGTGTAGTTGCGCCTCGCACGTGCCTGTATGACAGCCTACAACACCCTTGGCACTGCTCCTGTTTTATATGTGCGACCCGGTGGCAGATTATTCCTGAGGGAGGCTCCTCCTACACCGTGGACTAAAGCATATCCCCCAACTCCTGGACAGTCTGTGGTGGCAATACGTGGCGATTGCGTGGATGGACGTGAGACATCGATTTCCAGATGTGCTCAGTTGGATTCACGGTCTGGGGAATAGGACGGGCCAGGTCCGAAGCATCAATGTCTTCATCCTGCAGGAACTTCTGACACTACTAAACACGGCCAATTGAGGTTTAGCATATGTCTTGCGATTAGGGCGCAAACCCAGGGTCAACTGCCACCCTCATAGGGTCTCACAAGGGTGTCTGAGATCTGGCATCTGGTACCCCTAATGGCCAGTCAGGCTACCTCCTGCGCGAGCAGTATGGAGGACTGTTTGGGCAGCTCCCCTAAAGAAATGCCACCCCCAACCCCGTTACTGACCCACTGCCAAACCAAGTCATGCTGGAAGAATGTTGCAGGCCAGCCAGAACGTTCTCCACGGTGTCTCCCAGACCCTGTCACGTGTCTGTCCCATGTGCTCAGTGAACCTAGCTTTCATCTTGAAGAGCACAGTGCCAGTGGCGAATTTGCCAATTCTTGGTGTTCTCTGGCAGATGCCAACTGTCCTGCACATGGTGTTGGGCTGTAAGTGCCAACCCCCACCTGTGGGACATCCGGTCCCTCATTATCACCCTCATGGAGTCTGTTTTGGACCATTTGTGCCAGCCACATGCACATTTGTGTGGTCTCCCTGGGGATATCTTGCAGGGCTTGGCACTTGGCTTCCTCCTTTGTCCCTCTCCTTGCGATCCAAACAAGGCGGCATATAGCGGTCTGATGCCTTGAGTTCCTGATGTTGCCTTTTTTGGGCCTCCTGCACCTCTCCTGATGTACTGGCCTGCTTTTCTGGTAGCCCTCCCATGCTTGGGACCACTTCAAAGCTGACAGACACAGGCCAAAATCCTATCTTGCCCACAGCTCACATCTCATCCTGCAATTGGAGCTTGCACTACCTGAAGCCACTTGTGTGGGGTTGTAGACTCTGTACTTCATGCTAACCACTAGAGTTCAAAGCACTGCCAGAATTTCAAAAAGGTGACCAAAGATCATCAGCCAGAAACCATTAGGAACTGCGAAGTGGATCTGTAGTCACCACCTGAGACCACTCTTTATTGGGGGATGGCTGTGCTAAAACTGCCTACGCTTCCACCTGTTGGTATACCACTTTGCACAACCATCATGTGGAAATGTGAAATTGATTGTCAATCAGTGTTGCTTCCTAAGTGGACAGTTTGATTTCACAGAAGTATGAGTGATTTGGAGTTACATTGTGTTGTTTAAGTGTTCCCTTTATTTTTTTGAGCAGTGTATTAAAATAATGCAGACCACTAATTCCAATTCAAAGCAATAAATATTTTTAAGGCCCATATAAAGTTGCAAAAGAAGTCATACATGTAACCTTGAATTCCATAAACATAGGGCTGCTTTTTCAAATGTCCTTTACTGCCTCATGTATATTTTTAAGGAGGACCAGCTTGACCAGCAGGAAATCTTTCACATTGTTCCAAGATTGTTTGGATTTTTTAAAAAAAAATTAATTCCAAAGATTGAAACTAGGCCTCAAAGTGCATAGACAGTCAATCTGGCGAAAGCATGTTCCAAAAATTGTTTAAGTAATGGCCACAAGTATAAAAAAAATTAGCTTTTCAATGGAATAGTCTTCCCAAATGGTATTTGAAGATAACAAATGCAAAACCAAGCATGTTTTAATGCAGGCTGCAGACCATATTCATCTCTCCCTGAAAAAATATAATATATTGCACCAAAAGGCAACCTTGAGAGACCTTCAGCATTTAGCAGAGGAAAAAATCCCTTCTGAGTTGGCGCTGTTGTAGAAAGCACTTCATATTATGTATGAACACTGTGCAGTATTGATTAAGGTATATTTTAATCAATGTGTGAATACTTTAAACAGAGTGGCTTTGATAGGCCTTAAGGGAATCTTATTTCATCCAGTTCAAAGGTTAGGAACCTATGCTCCTAAAACAGCTGGTGAGGTGATAATGCATAATTACAAAGCTGAATCAGATTCTGCAGCAGAAAAAATTAAAGCATTGCAAGATAGCATTCGTATAGTAGTTCAGTGACAATGAATTGCATTGATTTATTTTTAGCAACAGTAGATATGGATTGCTAAAATTTAGAATGTAAGGAAGAATAAAGCACAACTGGGAAGCGTTAAACAATATTAATTAATTCACTGCCTACAAAATAAATGTATGTCTTAATAGAGAAGTGAAAAATTAGACAAAATATATCACTTGAACAAAATTAGTACTTATATTTATCTTCTTTAAATAGATCTGACAACTCAATGAGTCAGACCTTTGCATTTTCATATAATTGAAAAAAACCTTATACAATTGAAATATTACACAAATATAACTTGCAACATTATAACACCATACAACTTTAAAAAGTTTTAAATAGCTTTACTTAAAACTCTTGCTTTTCAACTCACTTAAAAATCTGGGAGACAACCACTTAGATGGTTGTTTCTGGCAGAATCTTTTAGCAATCTTATGTATTAAGTAGTATATAAAAACTGATGTGAAGTAACTTTATATAAAAGCTCTTCAATGGTGCCTTATTCAAAACTGTCATGAATGTAAGTTCTTTCCATGTAAAAGAAAGATGTAATACAATAGCAAAAGAAATTCTGGAGAGATTCTTTAATCTGATTTGACACTCTGTTCAGGACTCTAAAAGTGGCCTGATACAGAGGTTGGCAAATGTTTTCTGTAAAGGCAAGGTCCTGACTGTTTTCCTACTCTATGGCATGACTGACAGGTCTGCAGATCAAAGAGCACAGGAGTTGTTGGACAGTATCAGCCTGCCAGCAAAGAGACTGTTGAATCATTGCCACTACACAACTTGGCTACCACCGGCTCGCCTTTTGCTCCTGTAACTTGAAGATCCTAGAATGGGATCAAATATTGGATTTGTGAGCATCTAGAAATAAACAAGGTGATAATGAGAAGTCAGCATGGAATTGTTAAAAACAGATCAGGCCTGACAAATCTTATTGCCTTTTTTGATAAAGTAACTAAATTTGTAGATCAGGGAAATGCTGGCCTGATGTTCATAAACAACTTTATAAATGATCTAGATAAAGGGACAAAAGGGGATAATCATCAAATTTGCAGTGTACCAAGCTGCGGGAAATTGCCAATACTTTGGAAAATAAGCTGAAGATTCAGAGGGAACTTGACAGATTTGAGCATGGTGCCCTATACAACAAAATGCAGTTCAGTGGTGAGAAAAGTAAGGTCATGCACTTAGGCAAGAAAAACCAAATGCCTTATAGAATAAGAGGCAACCAACTCAAAATAGGAACTGTGAGAGGGACCTAGGTGTCCTGGGGAATTACCACTTAAGTATGAGTTAGTACTGAGTTGCAACTGCCAAAAAAGTCAACATGGGTCTAGGTTGCATCAACAAAGGGATCACATTAAGAACATAGGAAGTAATAGTACTGGTTTATACTGAACTGATGAGACTACACTTGGAGTACTGTGCCCAGTTCTGGTCATCATTATTCATTAAAAAAAAATGTTCAGAACCTAGAAAGAGTGCAAAGAAGAGCATCAAAATGATAAGAGGTCTGTAGGGTAAATCATATGCTGAACATCAGAGGGAACTAGTTATGTTTAGTCTCATGAGGAGAAGGCTGACATAATAGCAGTCTTCCTATACTTGAAGGGCTGTCACAGGGAAGAGGGTGTTGATTTATTCTCCCTAGCACTTGAGGGAAGGATGAGAAGCAATGGGTGGAGGCTCATCAAGAGTGAGATTCAACTGGAAATTAAAAACAAATTTTCTAGCAGTAAAAATGATTAATCAACAGAACAGCTTGCATTTGTCTGGCATGATATAAGAAATCCTGCCTTGGACAGGTGGTTGGAATCAGTGGTGGGAGTCAAATTGTTTTACAACCGGTTCTATGGGCCTGGCTTGGTGGGCATGGCAGGGGAAGGATACTGTAAAATCTCCAGTCAGAGGGGGTATTTTCTGGTTCTCAGAACTACTAAGAATTTCCACTATCAGTTCTCTAGAACTGGTCAGAACCTGCTGAATACCACCTCTGGTTGGAATAAAAGACCTCCAAGGTCCCTTCCAGCCCTATATTCAAGGATATTGGGTAATGCAAATTAGCTATTTTTTGTATGCCTGATTATTTGTCATGGGGTTTGCACTTAGGGGTTTTTTTGTTCCTACGGGGATGAATGTGTGTGGTGTGCCTCTATGTAGGCAGATAATCATTCTCTCACAAAGGGGAACATTTTAATGTTCCCTTTCCATACTTCTGAAATGTCCTTGTCCATTCCTACAAATTTAGGCTTTCTATTTTCAGAAAGTTAAAAGTGTCATTGAATAGTAAGCTTACACATTATCAAAACAAATTGTAACTCATGCTCAAATGGGACAGAACCCATTTGTGTTCTGACCCATTCTCATGGTTACAATCATATGAAGAAGATATTATGGATGAGCCCTATAGCAGGGTTTTAATTCCTATATAAATAGTTCTGACTTCTGGGAACTATATAGTATTCAACTCCTAACATCCAAGAGGCTACAGAATGAAGCAAAAGTTGTCAATGTTTATGTGAGAATGATGCAATTGCATTGCTTTCCATTGAGGACTTGACTTCCATTGAGGACCTGTATACTGCAAAAGCCAGAAAGAGAACTGTGAAAATATCTACAGACCCCTCATATCCTGGACATAAATTGTTTCAACTTCTTCCCTCAAGATGAACAGGGCATTGCATGCCAAAACAAGTCCACACAGAGACAGTTTTTTCCCTATACCATCATTCTTCAAAACAACTAATTTCCACAATACTATCTTATGCCCTAGGACATCAAACCACCTAGTAGGGCTGCATTACTTATTATCCTTCTCATCTTTCCTATTATCTATTCTTTGACATCTTATGAATATCATTTGAGTTATGATTTACACTGATTGCTGTTATTTAGTGTCTTATATCACTGAGTATTGTATATTCATAATGACTGTATTATGATTATGATCATGATTTATCACTTGTTGTTTGTATGTACGCTGTGAGCTTGTGTACTGAAGACAAATTCCTTGTGTGTCCAATCACACTTGGCCAATAAAGAATTCTATTCTATTCTATTCTATTCTATTCTATTCTATGCTTCATCATTCTGATCTCCTGCCTACCCCTGCAGATGTGGTGAGGAAGGTACAGCCAAGAAGGCAAACTAACTGATGCATCCCTCCCCTCTCTTATGCGATTTTGATCAAAAAATTATGAAAAAAGGTCTTGGATGGTCATAACCTGTTTTTCATATCCCACCACTGATTTACATACTGTAAGCATACAATGCTTGCTTCCTTTGTAAGGGCATGGTCAATAAAGGGAAAATATTGCTTTCTTTTCAGAGGTCATTTTCCTGTGGGAAAAAAAAAATGAACATTCAAAGAGTTCTCTATACCTTCAGCAATATGTTTAAATAAATATATTTATGATGCACTAAATTGACATTTGATGGAAGTTACTATTTATAAAATACCTTGTCATATTACTCTTGTTGAATCGCTCATACATTCAGGGTTGAATAAAGTGATCAGATTACATTAAATGCATGTTGGTATCTCTAACTTTCTGCAATGAATTAAAACTGGCTGATCATGTCTCAAGTGCATTTTGCTTGCTGTTGATTCATGTGCAGCAATATAACTTTCAAAATTCCCTTATGCCACCAAACTGACTCTGATATACTGAAGGCTGGAGAAGATTATGGTAGCTCTAAGATTGAAAACTCTATCATGGCAACAGATAAATGCAGTAAAGATATCATTAATGCATAAACAAAACCATCAGCTATAGAAATAACAATTCATTTAATCCACTGCTGAATTCAAGGGAAAGTCTTGTTGTTTAATGACTATGAAAAAACAGGCTAAGATATGTAAATGCCAGCATATTGTTTCTCTACTCTTCTTATTAATCTTTGTTTTGTGCACTGTAAAAAAGACATTGGGTTTCCTTTTTGCATTCAAAATAAATGTGTTCTTCACAAAACAAGATAAGTCAGATGAATTGACAGCAATCAAAATGCAGGAAGGTGGAAATATACAAAAACTACTTTTTAATTAAAAAAATAAAAAGTCGGTCATAGAAATAACTTTTTCTCCTTTGTACAGGGCTTCTTTGTTTCTTTGTTTTGAAACCCAATCCATCTTTAAAGGCTTTTTAAGCTGGCAAAAATGTATTATTACTAAGCTGGTAGCTTCTATTGTTTCAGAGGCAACTATGGCTATGGATGAATGCTTTCAACAGAAGTTAAAAGAGATAATGAGCCTTTAATGATACAAAATCAGTGTCTTGTGTGCTTAGTGAAGCTTGACACAAACTCAAGCTTTCAGCCAGCAAGAGGAGCTTATACTATCTCCCAGTTTTCTAAGCTCCAAATACCCACAAAAATGCTTTCTTATTCAACTCTCTCTCAGTATATTATCAGTAGTAGATGTCTATGATATTCCGCTGTTAAGTGATATGAAGCATCAAATAGCCATGGTGAAAGTAAACTCAGTTTTGTCATCTCCTCCCCTGCAATCTTTTAATGGATACCAGGTAGAAATAATTTTCTGGGTATCCTTATGCATATATTTATACCAATTCTTTAGGGTTTTTTTTTTCCTGAAGTTCCTTTATCTGCTTCACTTACCATTGGCAAATAAACTTTCACAGTTCAACTTTTTAAACAAGCTTCAGTGAAGCAAACATAAACTATTTATATTAATTAATCTCTCCTTCACAAAGACTCATCTTCTAGGATCAAACATCTTAGAATTCATGTTTAATTCTTTAACAAATATTAAGAATTTGCTGTTTGAAGTGAAAGATGAAGGCCATATTGAATTCCAAAAGCAAAAGCAAACACATTAGGAATTAATGAGATGTGTTGGTGCAGTGGTTAGAATGCAGTAATGCAGGCTAATTCTGCTGACTGTCAGCAGTTTGGTTCTGATCAGCTCAAGGTTGACTCAGCCTTCCATCCTTCCAAGATCAATAAAATGAGGACCCAGATTGTTGGGGGCAATAGGCTGACTCTGTAAACCACTTAAAGAGGGCTGTAAAGCACTGTGAAGTGGTATATACATTTAAGTGCTATTGCTAAATCAGATGGATTCAAGTTAATTGGCTACAACCATTGTATCTAGACTCTCTAAAAATCTGAGCAATAATTATTACCCAAACAAAGAAGCTACAGTGAATCTCATCATTATAGTAAAGGTGATTTAAACTAAGTTTAAATTAAGTGCTAAGTTTCAAATTTCATTTCCTGGTCCAGTTAAAATTAAGAAGCCTTAAATGTGGTTTCATTACAGGTAGTCCTTTACTTGCAACCATTCATTGAGCAACCATTCAAAGTTAATATAATGATGAAAAAAGTGACTTACGATCAGTCCCCCATTCCTGGAGTTGAGTGATTGTAATCCAGGTACTTGGCAACCAGCTCACATTTACAAAGGTTGCAAAATTGAGCACACTAATGTAGTGACTCATTTTTTTTTTTTTACATTTGAGGATGAATGATTTTTATTAAACAATCAAAGGAAACCAAACAGGCTTCAGATTTATTTATTTTATTTATTTATTTTTATTTGTCAATTATCAAACTGTGTTAAATATGACTGTCACATAATTAACACATCAGCATTAACAAACAGAAATTACAATATTTGAGAGTCAGGGTGGACAACTCTCCACAACGGTAAGGATAGCAAGAACAGTTCATCCAGCCACATATTCCAGCTTGCCAGTCACCTCAAACCACTTCTGTAGACAAGTATTGAATCCAACTTAATGAAGCCAATGTCCCTGGCATACTGGCGGAAGCACTGGTGACACATGTTGAGGCTGTACTTGCTGATCAGTCTGTGCCAGTTGGAGCACACATGACAGGATCGCGATCCCTGCCCGAACTTCCTGGGATGGCTCTAGTAGAGCTGCTGGTGTCCCATGGTGGTGGTTGCGTGTCTTGGATGCTGAAAGGGAAACAAAGGAAAAGGCGAATGGCTCGTTTTAATGGCGGCATCACTTAACAATGTATGTTCTGGTCCCAATTGTCATCATATGTTGAGGACTACCTGTATTCATTTTCTGCAGAAATTGTCAAGAATCTCCTTACGTGGATTTAACAATAACTTAGACCTGATAGACAAAATGCTACAGTAGTCAGTGATTACAACAAAAATCTAAATGTTAGCTTGCAAAATGCTGATAGTGTTATTGTCAGGGTTCTGACCAATTCCCTAATTAAATCATGAGCCAAGCTTCAAAATAAATCCAGTTATTTATTAGGAGCTTTATATCAGCACATTCCAAGTAAAGCCAACTCTGATCCCACGTAATTTATGGTCCAGCTCTCACCCTATTTTCCCCCTCCCCCCAAGTTGTGTAATCAGTCACATTCTCCAATGAAGTAATTTTGTGAGTTGTAGATATCACTCTTCTCCAGCCACTGTGTGTAACCCCACAGATGGCCTTGTCAGAGATATGGCTGCAATGTGCTTTTGCTTTTTGCTTTTTGCCATGCTGCCTTGCCTCAGCTGCAAATTCATTTTCCCATCCCCCTTGCCTATGGCAACTCAAGAGCAGGCCAGGGATGCTTTATGAGTTGACATTTGGCTCCCCTTGCTTCCTGCAGGTGACCTGTGCAAAGCAAAAATAATTATCCCAAATTCTTAAACAAATAATTAATAATATTGTTCAATAATCTTTTGTCAGTACCATAATTTAACCAAGTTTGTTTCTTTCTTCTGATAATTCTAAAACAGAATGAACATTCCTTCTATTTTAAATACCAGACAATTAGTTGCTGACCTCTGCCCATAATTTGTATGGAATAAACATTTTACATTTTGATATCTTTTAGGGAAGAATCATATAGATGGAAAATTCATTTCCATTATATGTAACTAACCAACATCAAACTTTTTCAATTTGTAAATCTTAAATTCCTCCCATCTGTCGGGCAATGCCATTCCTGATTTGAGGAATGCCATTGCCTTTCCTGACTTCTAACACAGCATCTCCACTCCAGAAAAACTAAGCCATTCATTGCTTTGTGAGCCAAACCTAATAAGATATTTAAGACAGACAACAGTTTCTACTTTTCTAGAACCCTGGATCTATCAGTTGGTGTAGATTATTAATATAATGGACAATGCCATTTATTTCCTCTTCTATCAGCTGCTACACTATATACATTTTCAATTTATCTTTTAGAGCTTACCATCATGATTATAGATGATGATGATGATGATGATGATGATGATGATGATGATGGATAGATAGATAGATAGATAGATAGATAGATAGATAGATAGATATAGATAGTTTGATGAGAGATAGATAGACATAGGTTGGTAGATATAAATTAATTGTAAGGTTTAAAGATAACAAAAATTAACACAAATTAACACACAGTAATGAAAACAAAGAAAAAAGAGAGAGAGAGAAGATAAAAGGGCAAAAAAATGATAAAAGAAATAGAAGTTCTGAATTTCTTTGGCAGAAAAAGTAATTACAAAGTTATCCCTTACTCTATGATTATACAAACAATTTTCAATTTCTTCTGTTAGCCATTCTTAAACCGCAAGTTATAAGTGCATTTTTTCCTCTTTCATGCAGAAAAAACTGTTTCTAGTTGGCTATAAATATAGGTATTATGTTCTATCTAATCAGGAAAATCAGTTTCGTTCTCTCTGCAAGTTCCATCAACTTTACTAACCATTTCTGCATAGTGGATAGTGTTAAACTTTTTGCACTTTTGAGCATAAAATAATCTTGCCACACTTGTCATGTATAAAAACGGCTTTTTTAAATTGAAAGTCCATTTAACCCAAAAGAAAAGTCCCTGGTTTAAATGATATATTAATGTTTAAAATCTTCTGAACTAATACACTACTCAAAAAAATAAAGAGAACACAAAAATAAGACATCCTAGATCTGAATGAATGAAATATTCTTATTAAA
>BHFT01002142.1:0-17653 GCA_004320025.1 Laticauda laticaudata | reverse complement strand
AGATAGATAGATAGATAGATAGATAGATAGATAGATAGACAGATAGATAGATAGATAGATAGATAGATAGATAATCTTAAGTTTTCACGGGTATTTATATGTATGGTATTCAGCTTTGTTTGGGTATTTTCACACGTCATTTTGTTGTGCTTTTAAAGTTGTAGCAACATTTCGGCAGAATCTCATCTGCAATCATCAGGCTTCTGTAACTTCTGTAGAAGTCTGATGATGGCAGATGAGATTCTGCCGAAACGTTGCTACAACCTTTGGTTATTCAGGTTTTCTACCGCGTAAAATTGGAAGTATCTAGGCGACGTTTCGATGAAGTCTCATTCATCATCCTCAGGCTTGTCTTCGGCTTTGTGCTTCTCGGAGTAATGTGAGCTTGCAGCTGCTTCTTCCTTTTAACTGCTCGTGGGAATGTGACTTGATTGGGTGGGGGCTTGGCTGTGTTCTGATTGGGTGGGGGTATATTCTCATTGGTTGGGGGTTTGGCTGTGTTCTGATTGGCTGAGGGGGTGTTCTGTTCAGGTGGGGGCTTGGTTGTGCTAGATTATATATATAATGTAAACATAAAGTGACAGATTAATAAAACAGTATTACATGCTGATGAATCAATAAGAATACTTTAAAATTTGCTCATATTGCCAAAGAATCATTAGTAAACGGAATAGTAAGATGCTGGTAAAACTTTAGCTGCTATCTTATTTAAAACCTTCATTTGGCATCCCTTCTCATTGCCACTGTTGGCTTGTATTATTTTGGAGCAACAAGACACATAAACATGATAACATCTTCTCAAAAACAATGTTCTATGTTGACTCAGAGATGTGCCAGTTTATTATATGGAGAAGTCAAGGGTGGAACTTCATTAAAATAATAATAATAATAGATGTCAAATGTACATAAAGCTAAAAGTTAAGTCTTGAGAAGCAAATTATGGATGCTGATATATATTGCTGGAGATACATTTTTAACTGAACCTGGAAAAATCACTTATTATTGACAATCTCAAAAAAGAAAAAGTTATAACGCTGACAAGAAATGAAACATACCTAAGATCAGACTCTGTGATAGTATCGCCTAGACCACCGACATACAGGGTTGTAATGGTCTTGTCATCAGGGGGATCTAGACGAGGCATGGTAGAAGCTCGCTTGAGGAGCTTGTCAGCCACAGGATCATTTATTCCATAGTAGCGATCTTTAATGTTCTGATCTGCAAGGGGATCATCTGGATCTGTAGGTTTTTCATGTCTAAAGAGTCCAAAGCAATATGGTACGATATGTGGTAAAGAGTGGTTAAATTCATTTGACTTATCTAGCCTTCTAAACCTTGGCACTAATTTGGCAACATAACACCCAGATAATTTAAAAGGAAGCTAGATTATTAATTACATAATATGCAAATATTGGAAATTTTATCATATGCAATTATTGGAATTTTTAAAAAAAGCACCACTGCTGTAATTTCAAGATCTTCTCAGTCATCAGAGTCAATTACTTAGTATGTATTAACTAAAGATTACAACTACGGTCTTAGCAGTAACAGCATTAGACTCAGTGGAATGATTATGGTGTTGCCATAGAAGCAAGGAAACCCAGATTCTATTAGATCCTTAGTCCACAGTCACTTTTGCAACAGATTGTTGTGAGTGCAAATTAAAAGGGAATGTTCTGCCTTGAACAGAAATCCGATAAACAATGTTTCCATTTTGATATTTCTGGATTTGTTGAAGCATACGCATTATTTTCTTTCAGGTAACTGCCTGAACTCTTGAAACCTACCTTCCTTCCCATTTGTCCTCCATCCATCCATCCATCCCTCCATTTCTGCCTTGTCAGGCAACTTAAAATCGTAAAATTAATGAATTTCTGCATTTAGTTATACCTGTAAGGACACTCTTCTCCCCTTTTACATTCTCCTTTCACCCAGAATGAACAAATATGAGGGCGGTTGCGCTTGTAGTAAGGGGTGGTCCGAGCCAATTTTAGCAGCATGTCACTGGTAGATGTTGCCTTTCCAAGAGCGCCGACAGGTCGAGTGCCATCTGAATTCATGATCTAGAAAAGCAGACGGATAGGGATGGTTATTTATTTTATTCAATTTATATGCCACCCCTCTCATGGTTTGGGGGGTATACAGTAACATCAAAAAGGTTCATGTCCAAATATTGGGCTCATTTAATTAACTCTACAAAAAAAAAAAAATTTCTTTACCTCTCTTTCCATATTTTGGGTGTAATATTCTTTATTAACATCAGACTTGGGCATATCATCTTTAAGTGAGAGTCCAGCATCACGAACCTGAATAGGTAAACCTAATATTGAGGAACAAAACACACAATTGATACAAAGCAAAAACAAAAGACATTTTTCCAAAATAATAAATTTACCTCTTTCACTAATGTTACAACATGACACTATTCTCTAATCTAAAAATCAGATACCATAAATCATAATCTGTACATTTATAGTTAAAATTTAGTCTACTTTATTATACGTTATTAAACTCATTCTTTTTCTATTTCAAATTTCAATAAAAGATTCTTGTGCTGACAGCCAGAAAAGCGTTTTCTGACACAACCTGGATTTGTATCTATTCCATATTATCAATATGGCCTATCTAACATAATTATTTTTTAAATCAACATTAACTTTGATTTTACTGTACCACAAATATCCATGGCACTCGAATCTCAGGTCCTGTAGAAATCTACAGTTAACATCATGATGCTGAATGAGTGTAGTTATAACTGGACCATATTAACAACTGATCCCTATGGTTACATGATTGTGATTCCTAAGCATGAGGAATTTGGCAGAAAATTGGAAGTTGCGCACATATGAGACCCTCGCTTAAGGATGATCCTCATTTAACAACAATATTGCATTGCTGGAACTGCTGCCACAAAGCAGCACAGTCACATAGTTTTTCAACTTATTATCGTGTTGCTTAGTAATAGAGTTTTAGCATTGTTAAATGAGGGATATCTATATTTAGAAAACAGCCATCACATGAATTTCCTTCATCCATTTTTTTTACAAAATTATTTCTCCCCTCTGGGACATTGAGATTTTATTCAATATGTCTATATTCCAATTCTCTTTTAACTCATGTTCAGCTACGTAACATCATATTGGGGATGTGCAGCACTTCAGATTCAAAGATTAAAAAGATGCCAAATATGGGTACCGTAATACAAGTAGTCCTTGATTTACAATAGTTCACTTCGGGACGGAAGTTACAATGGCGGTGAAAAAATTGCTTATGACCAATTTTCACACTTATGTCCATTGCCGCATCCCCGTAATCATGTGATTTCCATTCGGTTGCTTGACATTTAACTCACATTTATGGCGGTTGCAGTTTCCTAGGGTCATAAGTTCACCTTTTACAACCTTCTGGCAAGCAAAGTCAATGGGGAAGCCAGATTCATTTAACGATCATGTTACTAATTTAACAACTACGGTGTTTTACTTAATGAATATCACAAGGAATGTTGTAACACAGAGCAAAACTCACTGAACAAATTTTTCATTTAGCAAGATACATTTTGGGCTCAATTGTGTTTGTAAGTTGAGAACCAGTTGTACATCATTCTGAACACATATAAATATCTATATCTATATAGATAATATCTAATCTATCTATATTAAGACAGAAATGCCTTAAGATGTAATAACAATTTAAAAATGGTCAAGCTTTGTAGCAGACAGGAATACTGTACAAAGTAACCTTGGGCAAACTGGAAAAACAAAACTGATATATCCGATCTACAGTTACAGATGTCCCTAAAAATAATCAGCCTAAACCATTTTCTAACAGCACTTCAAAGAGAAAAGGAATACAGAGACGAGGATATTAAAAGAACTGTATATGGAGATTTATTACATATTTTTCTGGACCCTCCACCCTTTATTAGTGGGTTGAAGTTGGGAGAAACACATTAAAGCTACCTTTTCTGATTTCAGTCAGAGCTTCCAGTATTGATTTATTCAAAACAGTGGAATATGGATTGATTTTACCTAGTATTTTATATGACAAACCCTTTTTTATTTTCACTATTAAGTACTATCAGTAATGCCTGTCATTTCAAGAAAGGGAATGCCAGACTCATTTCTCTAAATTGATAAATTAGTGCTACTTATGTCATTCTTCTTCATCTTGCAGAACTTCAGATATGCAGACTCTGATATCCAGTAACAGCAACTCATTGTTAGTGCACTGGAATAATAATGTGCCAATTTTATAATCATTCATTCAATGTAAAATGATAACTACAAACCATATTCCAAGTCAAGAAGGCAAGTCTGACAAACATTCTTCAGCTTGCTACATGTTTGGCACACTTCAGTCTTCTTAAAGCGCATACGAACACCAGGGCACCAACGAAAAACTGTGAACGGCCTTGCACAGATCTGAAACAATTATTACATTAATGTATATCATCCTAACCAAAATCTATTTTAATGCATTTTTTATTTCTATTATTTCTATTATTTTTATTTCTAATATTTCTATTATGTCTACATTCTATGCAATTTTAGCTGACATATTGCACACCCAAATAAATTCCTGGATTGAGTCAGTATCTCAATTTAGGCATGCACACATATATCTAATTTTCCATTGTTAAGTTTCCATTATATTGTGGCCTGAAAGATCTGTTTTGAGACATTCAGTCTTACTTGTTGAAATAAATAAAACACTGAAGATATACCACCTTTCCTAAAAAGAACATTCTTACACTATTCAAAGTTTGATTCTGGATAGGCTGCTCTGGGTTTTTTTTAATCACATACACATTCCACATTCCATAAGTACCTTTATGATTTAAATGCTTATCTTTAGAACTAAAATACTTAAGTTTAAAGAAAAACAGCTAATTTATGTTTGATAATAGTGCTAAGTAGCTGGATTTACACATCCTAGTTATACTTAATATTCTAAGTTCAAGCAAATAATGTTAGTTTAAGATGGTGTTCAGGTCTATACAATTTCCTAAATAACAGCAAAATTACTGCAATTTATAGAGCCACAAGCTACTTTGTGTATGCCATTCTTTACAATTATGTAAGTTTTTTTCAAATGGAAAACCTACCTTGCATTCTTTTCCATATTTTTCTTTGGTCTAAAATACAGGGAGGAAGGAACATGTTACAACAGATAATTATTCCAAGACAATATATTTCAAAAATCAAGCTTTGTTGTTGTTGTTGTTTTTTCACTATCCAAGAAGCTCATTTGTATTTTGTACATGACTTCAGCCGATGTCACACTGCACCAACGGATGCAAAGAGGATGTAAAACGGACAAAAAAGCTTGCCATCCGTTGGTTACTGTACTCACTGCTTCGTTTTGCTTCTCTTATCGCGTCCCAGCATCCGTTTATTATACATCGGGTACTCACTGCCTTCGTTTTGGCTTCCTCTCTATCCATCCCAGCCATCCGTTTTTTATTTGGAAACGTATTTCATTCCCGATCAGAAGTTTTTGAGTGCCCAAAACTTGTTGAGTAAAAAGTATCCCAGCATCTGTTTCTGGGCATCTCTAGGTATCGGGGGACCAATCCGTTCCTGCATCCCACTTACGCATCTGCTATATTCCCGCTAGGGCTCCGCCTGCGCTTGCTGGGCGGCTGCACCAACTAAAAATCCGTTCCACAGGCGGTCAGGGACCAGGAGGAGAAGCAGAACGGACTGCGCAGCCTCGTTAGTAGCAGTGGATGGAGAAAAGATGAAAGTGGATGCGAGCTGTATCGCTCTGCATCCATCCTATGCATCTGGCTCTGCATCCATCTTACCGCATCCATCTTGATCTCTCATGCATCGCCTCTGCAATCTCTCCTTATGCATCCGCTCTGCATCCTCTACGCATCCTCTCTTACTCCGCTCTGCATCCTCTATCATCCTCTCGCGTCCTCCCCACGTCCGTCCCTTTCTGTGTTATGCCGCTCTGCTTTGCAATTTTTTGCCCCTTTTGAGAGCGGAATAACCAACGGATGGAACATTTTGCTCGTCCGTTGTGTCCTTTTTGCATCCGTTGGGCAGTGTGACATGGGCTTTCCATCTGTCAGATGGAAGAACAGAAGACAAGGCATACCAGCCTCCAATCATTCCTAAAATCAAAACAATAACATGCAAGAAATCTTCACTCTTCAATCTTCCAAAAGAGTCCAGATATCAGGGTCCTTTCAGAAATCTATTTCTTGATCTCCAATAAATTTTAGCTTGTCATCCTTTTCAAAGTTAGAGCGAGCTTTGAATGTACCAAAAGGATACATATACTGTATACACAAATAAATCTCATCATTAATGTCCTTGAAAAAGGTTACTCGTACCTAGTGAGTATATAGATCTTTTGCCAGGCTAAACATGAAGAACTATGAAATGAAGTTCTGTTTGCTTTAATCTTGCATTTATGCACCCAGCTCAGTTCCATTTATTTCTTTATTATGTGTTTTAAATATGGTTCCCTCACAACAACATACCATTCGGATATAGGGGTTTTCTCCAAGACAGGTCTGGCACAAAATAGGGAAATCCTACAGGGAAAAAAAGTGGAATTATTCCAAGACCAAGATAACACAACCCTGTTGTACACCAAAAGGGCTGTGGATAAAAAACAAAGACCAAAAACAGAAAATGACACGACTCTTCCAATCATACACGGATCTGAAGGCTCTAAATGCCCTAAGATTGCCTAAATTCAGAGAAAGGGAAGCCATACGCTTCGTTCCTCCGGGAAAACTGATCAGGTTACGGAATCGCCTCCGTCCCTCCGTGTGACACCTTGGTTTCTCTCTCCTGCCGCAGCAGGAAGCTCAGAGCAGGCAGCAGCCCCGGCCTCGGCACGCTTTTCAACATCCCTCTTCTCGAGCAAACGGATGGAAGCCTCTTCGGCTACGAAGCACGACGATGTCAAACGGGCCGGCCCGATTCAGAGCCAACCCTCTCCCTCCTACCGAAGCCAAGGCACCCAAACACAAAGGACAACGTTTTTACCGCGTCCTCCCAGTTCTGCCGAATTTTTTTTTTTTTTTTTTTTTTTTTTTTTTTTTTTTTTTTTTTTTTTTTTTTTTTTTTTTTTTTTTTTTTTTTTTTTTTTTTTTTTTTTTTTTTTTTTTTTTTTTTTTTTTTTTTTTTTTGTTTTTTTTTTTTTTTTTTTTTTTTTTTTTTTTTTTTTTTTTTTTTTTTTTTTTTTTTTTTTTTTTTTTTTTTTTTTTTTTTTTTTTTTTTTTTTTTTTTTTTTTTTTTTTTTTTTTTTTTTTTTTTTTTTTTTTTTTTTTTTTTTTTTGTAAAGTGTTGGATCCAGAGACGTCGCCATTTAATTGTGCTTAAAGTATTAAAAAAAAAAAAATAGCGGCTCGGAAGTAGACGCTCCGCACTCCGGAAGTACCTTTCCGTAGTCCAGCTTCTTGACCAATGACTGTAAGAGACGGGTGAGAGTGTCTTTTTTTTTTTTTTTTTTCCCCATGCCTTATGAGATGAGGCCGCTCCCTTTTTGATCGGTTGAAGCGGAAGTTCCTCCCCAGACCTGACCTCCAAGCGCGGGCTGGCTTAACTGCTGGCGTGGGCGAGGAGGCGGCGACTTTCGCTAACTATCGTTTATGGGAGTTGCAGACCAAGGGTTTTAAGAGGGTCTTGGGGTGGGACGGGGGCACAATCGGGATAGACCCTTAAAGAGAAAAAGGACCGGTGCATTTTTCAGCACTTAGTGGCAACTTAGATTCTATATATACTTACTCCGCAAGGATTACTTATAACTCAGCTGCTCTCTAGAAGACCCACTGAGTAAAGTGCAACTTGCTTCTGCGTAAATTCATACGAAGGGTCTATTATTCATATTTTTCTGAGCGTGAAACTCCAGGGAAAAAAAAACATACTCGTCTTTTTCGTTTTAAACCACCCCACCCCACCAAATCATAAAGGCATTTATTGTAAGATGGGCAGGCATATCAATCGTTTCAATACGACTAATAATCATTGTTTGTTTTATTATTATTCCCTTTTAGCAGATTTGTTGTTTTAGTAAATTATGGAATACCGTAGGGTAAATGTGCTCAACTATTCTAATGTTAACATTGATTTTGTGCCATCGAGTTTGTATTGACTTTTAGTCAACAAACCACATAGATTTTCTGCATGACAATCTGTCCCTAATCTCGTATTTCAGGTCTTCTAACAGTGCAGCTGTCATCGCTGTAACAGTCCATCCATTTCACTGCTAGTTGTCCTCTTCCAATTTCCAAGAACTAGAGCTTTTTCCAGAGAGCTAGGTCTTTGCACAGTGGAGTAACTTCAGCTTGGTCATTTGTATCTTCAGTGACAATTCTGGCTTAACAGTTCATATTAACATGGTCTATATTTTCTTTACAAATCGCTAGTTCTAAATCTGTTTCAGTATCATCCTCTTTGCTAACATTTGGAGACTATTTTAAATATAATTTTCATCCCTTAAAATATTTCCTCTTCAAAACATGTGATATATGAGAAAGAAGGTAGAAGAGAGTTGATCAGAACCAGAATATGGAAAACAGTTAAATATAGGTAGTCCTCAACTTATAATTCATTTAGTGATCAGTCAAAGTTACAATGCCAGTGAAAAGTGACTTATGATCATTTTTCACATGCCTGTTTCATCATCACCATGGCCACGTGGTCTAAATTCAGATACTTGACAAATGACTCATGATGGTTGCAGTATCCCATGTTCATGTGATCACCTTTTGTAATCTGACAAGCAAAGTCAACGGGGAAGCCAGATTCAGTTAACTGTTAGTAGCTTAAGGCCCCGTCCCACTGGCTGACGGACGCAAAACGTATGCATAAAGGACACAGCGGATGAGCAAAATTTCGGGGGTGGCTCCATCGTTGTCATTCCGCTCCAAACAGTGCAAAAAATTTGCACAACAGAACAGAAAAGAACGGAAAAGAACGGACGTGTGTAAGTATGTAAGGCGGGATGTTAAACAGATGTTCATAGGAATCCTAGCGATGAAAGTGGATGGAAGCGGATGACACCTCTGTAAGGGGTTCGGGGATAATTGGAAGCGGAATGCAATAGCGGATGAAAGCGGATGAATCACGGACGCCTATAGGAAAACAAAGGGAATGTTGCACGGGTGTATATCCGATGCACAAGCGTTCACTGCGTCATGCGGGAGGATGAATTGGTCAGCTCCGGGATATAAAAGGATGCAGCATGCACGCAGTCAGCTAGGGGAAAGACATGCTGCCACATACATCTTGAGGAACACCATGATTTGTCAGTCAGCGCAAGAAGAGGAAGCCGCGTGCCTACTGTTCAATCGCCTTGGCAAGGTGAAGAAGGCCAGAACCAGCATCCCACCCCCTGGCACTGACTCTGAACCTGCTGGCTGCTGCTGCTGAAGGCCCTGCTGCTCAAGCCCCTGAAGGCCCTGCCAGAGGGAGGAAGAGGCAAGGGAAGGAGAAGGGAGAGAGGAAACAGTACACTGTTTCGGAGGAGCATGAGAAGGAGTTGCTGGAATGGCTGAGGGAGAACGAGTACTTCTGGAGAAAGGGCACAGACTGTATCGCGACACCAAGAAGAAGCAGGCAGCTTGGAGAGACAAGGCAGAGAAGATCTGGGGTACACTGCAGAAGTACTCCTAGGATGGTGGAAGGCACATGCACACCTGGTATGGCAAGCTACACTCAAGAATAGGGCAGGCCGCTGTCAAGCTCACTGACCGGGAGATGTACGTCATGGCCAAGTGCAGTTTCTGGAGGGTGAGATCCGCCACCAAGGAAGCAGCCTCTGAAACCCTCTCCCTCAGACAGCCCACAGACAGCAGTCCTCTTCCAGCCAGAAGCCAGCTACCCTGTCCAGGCAGGTCGTTCAGAGGCCCACGGCAGAGACCCCCTGACAGCTGCACTCCCCATGCCGACAGACTTGGAGGATCCCGTGGAGGATGGCGCCCTGCTGTCACAAATGGAGGAAGAGCAGAAGCCACCAGAGGTAACCAACCCACGGCCACCCCCACCCCACCCCCAGCGGATGCAGGCAGAGAGGCAGACTGGAGGCCAGGACCACAGTGTGCTGTTGGAGATCAGGGACACAATGAAGACCAGCACAGAACTTCTCTCTCAGCTGGTCCACTTGGACAGAGCATCCTCGGCTGGAACACTTCATCACCTACATGAGCCAGATCCTGGGGGACCTGCCTGAGGCCAGTACCAGGTGATAAGCAGAACGATACAGCACTTCTGCACAACCCTCAAGGCCCAGCTGAAGCTGCTCCTACCAGTCAAGGTTGCTCCTCCACCCCAGGCGATGTCACAGCCCTTCCACGGCTTTCAACAGCCCCTCACCTACCAAGGGGTATGACTACCAGGACTTCCCAAAGCAGAAGCAAACTTCCCAGTCAGGCCCAGGTTCATCGGACGCCACAGACACCAGTCCTCACCCAGCTACAGACAGACAGCCCCACTATACTCCTCCAACCCTTCCTCGACCCCACAGCCATGCCCGTCAACGGACAATCTGTCATCAGTATTGGGCCTGACATCTCAAGTCCTTGATGAAGGGCCCTCAACCTCAACGGGACTGAGTCAGCTCTCGCCAGCTTCCTGAACACACCATCCCCTGTTGTCCCTCAGGGCCAGCAACCCCAATGGCGCCTAGACCAGCACTCAAGCCACAGCCACCTCCACAGTCCCTGGCCGCTTAACAGCTGAGACCATGGACAGGACTCAGAGTGACTGAGAATAGTGTCACCAGAGATTGAGTTGTTTTACTTGTTAAGTTTATCTTTTGCTTAAGATACTTTACTTGGTTCATTTTGCTTTTTAATAGTCATAAAGTTTACCTAAGAAAGTTTATCTTCGCTTAAGACACTTAATTCAGTTTACTTGGTTCATTTTGCTTATTTAATAAAGTCATAAAGTTACCTAAGAAAGTTAATGAAGGTTATCTTAGCTTAACACACTTGTTTTACTTGGTTATATTACTTCATAAAGTGTTGTGAAAACTTCAAAAAAATGGTTAAGCCTTTGCAGCTTGTGGGATAGATAAGGATAGTTGTGGGATAGATAAACTTCCAGTGCAACCATCACGTGGGACTATATGGTCCACATCCAGCGATCCAGATGATTTTCTTCCCTTTTTATAAAAATATCAGTTGTCCCTAGGTGTCCTTACTACATACTCTAAGACATATTGCAGACACTCAATATACGAGATATATCCCAGATACAAATGTTTTGTCCGTTATTTCTGTGCTACTAACACCTGTGTAGACGTTCTGTGACCTTTGGTTTCCTCCCTCTTTCCGTTTTCAGCTGCAGCGGATGTGAGTTGGGATGGCAGAGGATGCAGAGAGGATCAGAGACGTTAAACGGATGACGGACATACGAACGTTTGTTGCCCATTAATTATGCGCGGATGTATATTGTACGGCGAAAAGTTCATCCTTCACAAAAGTTTTTGTGCAGCTTCAAACTTCTTGCACGGATGAAATCGCAGTAGGACGGATGCTCGGACGGATAGAGCTATGAAACACGTACGCAGTGAGTACACAACGGATGCATAGCATTTTCCAACAGATGGCAAGCTTTTTTTAATGTTTTACATCCTCTTTGCATCCGTAAGTGCAGTGGGACTGGGCCTTTAACAAGTGCAGTGATTCACTTAATAACTGGCAAGAAAGGTCATAAAATTCACTTAAATGTTTCACTTAGCAACAGAAATTTTGGGCTCAATTGTGGTTGTAAGTCAAGAACTATCTCCTAGCAATTTTATCAGGGATCTATCTGAAATCACAAATAAGAAATGGCTGCCAGCATGAAGTACATCCCTGGTAAAATTTAGTATCACAGAAATGGGGATTCAAGACACAGATCCTTTTGATTTCACATTTTTATATAACATTCAAATACCATAGTATCATGGAAGACATTTAACTGCATGCAATAAAATATCACAATCACAAATTCAATATATTTTGGACAAACTTGGAATGCAGAAACAAGGATTCAGATTAGAGCCCACAATTTTTGGCACTGCTGTGTTAAATTTAGGATACACAACACAGATGTTTGATTTTGCCCAATTTTTGCTCCCACAAGTAACCAATCATGAAATCACAGCTGTATGCACAATAAGCAGCATATGAAATACTTGACTCATTGCGAAACAGAAATGTGGATCCAAGGTATTGATCTGTATGATTTTAATTTGAGATCCAATTGAAAATATGCATAAAACACAAGACACCAACTTCTGTGTAAAAAACTTGTGACAGAAATCCTAATGGATGCTCTTGATGTACTCTGTCTGCCTGAACATTATAAAGCTATAGTCATATTCTCAGAGAAGAATAATGTGTTAATTTGGTGAAAGATCAAATGACTATTATTTTTCTTTTAAAATGTCTACTTGATATATGGAAACTATTACATTCTATTACAAATCAATATGGTCCCAAACACAAAAGTATAAAATTCAGATTTAGCAATTTAGGCAACTTATTTCTACTCAGATTGCCCACCTCCACTGCCCAGGTGCATAATGGTTTTCAGAAATATTTTGTAGATGTTATTTTCAGCAAATGTTTTCTTAGAATCGGACACGAGCTTTCAATGTTATTGCCTAGTATAATTCTTCAATTAAAGAATGTTTTACAGTACTCCATTTTTTACTAAAAAAAATTTACAACTTGATTTATCTTCCAGATCTAAGGTTGAACATTTAAGCATTTTAAAATAAATGGCACTTTTAAAATTTAGAACATAACATATTGGCAGACAAAATTTTTGGACAAAACACAATCCACAGTATTTTGAATTCTACTTTTGTTACCAGACAGTATGCCAAGTATCTCAAGGTTTTTCGTTGTACCATATGGCCAGGTGGCAGGAGGAGAAATGTTATGAATTTAAATAATTAGGAAACTATTTTTGAAGTTTTAAAAAACCTATAATCTTGGTGGAATAGAATAAGTATCAAATGCAAATGAACAATTTGGGGAATCTTGGAGTTAGTTATAGAGCCTTAAATATTTGGTTTTATATTGAAATTACTCTACAGAAGAACTCTAAATGTTTCGATAGTCCACCGTGGATATGTTTAGAAGCTTATTTATCTATAGTGCTGTTTGCTGAATATTAGTTGGTTTGAATTAAGAGCATTCCCAAGACTCTCATCTCTTCTAAAGATCTTTGCTAGGTCTTCTAAGGGGACTCTTACCCCTCCAGAACACATAGTGTTATAGAGCCCCAATTCTTAGCTATCTTGTGTTCATAGTACATACACTCTAGTTCTATAGCATCTTTTAGTTCCTCACTATTGCCAGTCTTACCCTTTTGACCGCCACTATAAAGCATTTGGAATGGCATTTTAATTTCAGACCTAATTTGCTAAAGGATTTCTACTTGCAAGACATGTTTCACAACAGACATCACCATAGATTTTCACAGAGAAACATAAATAGTTTTACTAAAATAGTGTTTGCTATTTGCTTTATTGATTAGATGAGTGGGATATACATAAGGTAGATGAATGCTTTCAGCTAATCTTACTCTAATCATCATGAGTGCAATAAATGTTTCACAAGTGACAAACTAAAAGATAGAAATGTAAGTTAGATAATAGTTTCAATTAACCTTTTATATAGAAAAAGCATTGATCAGATGTACATTTGTGAATGTTAAAAAACGCACAAGTTCCCACTTTTTATGGAGTACAGGTAATCCTCAACTTACAACAGTTCATTTAGTGACTGTTCAAAATTATAACGGCACTGAAAAAAGGGACTTATAACTGTTTTTCACACTTACAGCCATTGCAATACTCCCATAGTCAGGTGATCAAATTTCAGGTGCTCGGCAATTGGTTTATATTTATGATGACTGCAGTGTCTCAGGGTCATGTGATCCCCTTTTGTGACTTTCCAAAAAGCCAAGTCAATGGGGAAGCCAGATTCACTTAACAACCTGGTTACTAAATTAACAACAGTGATTCACTTAACAATTATGGCAAGAAAGGTCATAAAATGGAGCAAAACTCTCTTAACAAATGTTTCACTTTGCAACAGAAATTTTAGGCTCAACTGTAGTCGTAAGTCGATGACTATCTTTAATTCAAAATTTGGGACTTTTGCATGTCTTGTAAAAGACGTGCAAAAGTAATTTATTGGTCCAGTGTTACAAATCATGCAATGCTAACATTGCCAAATGTTACCGTGGTTATTTCTAGCCATACAAATATGACAGAAAAATCTTAAATATGATAAAGTAAAATACACGAAAGCAGCTTTGTCTGCTTATTTATTTGAAGTTCACTAAGTTATACAATAAGGCAACAGAGTTATCCTAATACTGATAAAGGCAGAATATCCCTTCAGTGAGATATTTTTACAGATATGTGAAGTGAGATATGTACAAGTATTCTTATATTCTGAGAGGTTCAAAGGAGAAAAGATTTTTCAAGTATGTCCCAACTTTATATGTGTTTACAAGAAATCTTAAATATATATTAGTTCATTACAATATTAACTTATTATTGGACTTTTAATTAGTGTGGGGAGTTAAATCATGGATTAATTGAAGTTAAATGTATAAATTTGAGAGCATCAGACATTAATATTGTTCTACACATTGAATAAATATTGCCTAGATGTCTTAAATTCATGCTGCACAACGTATCTACATCAAACTTTTTACATCAATTGCACAAAATACAAAGGTGAAACTTTTATTTAAATAGTGCCAAACAAATTAAAACTACTTAGATATACTTTCTAACAAATTAGAAATATATTTCTAGGGGCCTTAAGTACATCTTCCAATTATACATTTCTGTTCATCTTCTCCATTCCTATCTTGGACTACATGATAAATATTCACGCTGTAATGAGTGCCCATGGCCACCAGTCTGCAATCAGATCTTTTCATTTTCCCATTACATACAATGTGCATGCAGTGCTGCAATATTAAATTTCAAATCATTAAAATTCAAGACCCAAAACTTGGAAATTATGCTTTATAATAATTTATTCACCCGCCTATTATAAAACTTAATGAAATCTGTTCAGTAGGAGAATAAGATTTTACACCTTCAGTGCAAATTGCACAATAGCGATGGTAGCTAGTTTTCCAAGAGGTCTTAAAAGTTCAAATTTATATATTAAAAGTAATTAAAATCATAATGAGCTATCTTTGGTCAGTATCCTGTTTCTAAAGGAATAATTCAACAACAACACTAGTGCTTGTCCCAATTGGATTCTTGCTTCAATAAATGCAATACATCAGCAAATACAACTATTCTAAATTGCATTTCCTTTAAATAAGCATTCTCCAACCTAAGAAGTTAAATCTTCCAATATCGTATTGATTCATGTGCTAGTTTCTTAATTGTCTTCCTTTCAGGAATTGTCCATAACAAGACAATGAAATACCACAAATGGTACAAAAAAACCTTAGCAGTAAATATTTGAGATGCCTGACAGTTAGTGAAAGCAAGACATTTCATGCTGCTGTGTTGATTATTGCTTTACTGAAAAATCTAGTTGAAATAATTACTACACTCAGAAAAGTAGTAATCCAGTTATCAGAAAATGTACCAGAGAAGGAAAGAGATTTTGTTCAATGTTAGCTTGGTTAAATTGGTATAAGGAAAGCTAGTAAAAGATTTTGCAAGGAACTAGTTGTGACTTTTCTTAAAGGAAGATAGAAGATAACTACAAACATGCACACTAAGCCTGTACTGTCACTTTGACTATGCATGTGGTATAGTGACAGAATCTCTAATTCATGTAATGGATGTGAAGAGGAGGAGGCAAGGAGAAAAAAAGTGTCTTTTTTCTGTTTCAACGCTACCTTTTTTGATTGAAATTTCACTTTCCATGGCATCTCTGTAGAACTCGCATTTTATCAGAATGCATTTTCAAAGCACAGTATAACAGGTAACTATCATTTAGCAACCAATTAAGACACAATCTTCAGGGAAGCAGAGGGCCCAGGCTGAGCTCCACATGATGGGTGAGCCAAATGACTTCACAACTCGGATCACCTTCCTCTGTGGTGCGGATTGGAGCGGCAAGATTTTTGAACTCATGTCTCATCTTAAAGCTTACAGCAACTTTCCCTTCTTCTTTCTGTGGAATAACTTTGATGAATATCCCAACTTTGTTAGCTTTCCGGAAAGCTATGATGCTACAAAACAGGGAAAATAATGATAATAACAACAATAGTAACAACAACAATAATATTGAAACAGTCTGTTGTTCAAGTAAGTAACTGCCAATTCAATTTCCTGGATCTTACAAACTTTCAATGCTGCTCCAGAATCTCTCAACTCTCGGGAGCTAATAATGTTATCTCCCTCCTCTTTTTATCAGGAAAACCTTGACTAGAATAATTAATTACCATAAATGAAAGAAGAGCTAGATGTAGTCCACATACTATATCTTGCTTTAATAATTAAAAGCTATAAAAGCTGTACAAATTTATACTGCAAGAACAATCCTAGCAATACTCTCAACCTCATATATGAGCATCATACAGTACAAGCAATGCTTGTCCAGAATCCACAGTATTGTCTGGGATACTACACATCCACTTCATCAGCTGTTTGATTACCTTCTGGAAGGAGGCTCCGAAGCAGAACATCCAGATTCGGTCACAGTTTTGTTCCATATAGTATACCTTGTGAACTCTCAAGCCTCCTCTTTCTGATATGTATTCAAGATGGACAATGATTTATACATATATGTGTGTATGTATTTGTATATAGTATGTGAATATGTGTGTTAAGTATGTGTATGGGTAGATTTATATTTTCTGAGAGCAGGCAACAGAATTTCATTTTTAATTTGCCAGTGTGCTCACAGGATTAATACAGGTGGTCCTCGACTTTCAACCGTAATTCAGCCCAAAATTTCCATTAAATGAATTTTGCCCCATTTTATGACCTTTCCTGCCATATCTGTTTAGTGAATCACTGCAGTTGTTAAGTTAGCAACACAATTGTAAAATGAATCTGGTTTTCCCATTGACTTTGCTTGTCAGAAGATTGCAGACGGTAATCACATGACCTTGGGACACTGCAATAATAAATATGAATCAGTTGCCAAGCATCTGAATTTTGATCATGTGACCATGGGGATGCCAAAATGGTCATAAGTAAACTTTTTCCAGTGCTGTTTTAACTTTGAATGGTCACTAAACAAACTGCTGAAAATCGAGGATTACCTGTATATTTTCTAGAACGAGAAAAAAAATCCAAACTTTCAGTGCAGATAATTAACAAGAGATTACTAGATGTTTAAATATTGTAACTGATTTTCAATGAATTGACAGGCATTTTATTGTAACAAATTTAAAATTCATAGAGTATATAAAGAATATTCATTAGTTATTTCTCTTTAGTTTCAATAGTTTAATTATTTCGGATGGATATATAGTATAAACTTGCAAAGTTCAAAAGCACTGACACTTATATGTATATAAATGTATTAATGCAGTTATTGTACCATGGCACCTTACTCCCAAAGATAAAAATTCTAAAAATATTCAAAATTTCTCAAGTTAATTGTTTTACTTCATTTGCTGCTTTAGAGAGAATTAACCAAATAATTGTCCAGAAGAGTTATTGTAAAGGCCCTGTCACACTGGCCGACGGATGCAAA
>BHFT01002141.1:0-28047 GCA_004320025.1 Laticauda laticaudata | reverse complement strand
TATAAGGAACATTGGCTCAAGCCACGGCAGCCCTTTTATATAGAGGCTTGCCTGCTGGCTTGTCGCCAATGACAGTCTTTTAACTTTGCCATCTTTGAGCGGCTCGCTAGGATTGGTTCCTAATGAACTGGCCTTCCGGCCAATCAGAGGGTGACTTTACTGGCCTTCCTGGCCAATCAGAGGGACTACTTGGAACCTTCCAAGTTATAAAGAACAGAATGAATCTGTGATTCTGTGAGCAACTCAATTTGCCTACCTGCTTTGCCTGATTTTTTGGGTAAAAGATGGGTAAAAGTTGCTCTTGTTTGTAAAAAAAATTCAATATTTATAATATTTATATACAAGCCATGCCCAGCCAGTCACATGACCACCAAGTCACACCCACAAATTAGGCCATGCTCACAGAACCAGTTAGTGGTCCCTGGGATCTAAAATTATGAGTTGGTGGTCCCTGAGGTCCAAAAGGTTGGCGACCTCTGGACTAGAAGACCTCCAAGATTCCTTCCAACTCTGTTATTCTATTCTAAATAGAAAATGGGAGGGTGCCTATGTGCCTTATCAACTGAATTATTTGGGTAAATTAATTCTAAACCTGTGTTTTCCAATCAAGTGAAAGATGTCTACAATTAACAGGTGAAGATATATCTTATACATACTTAAGTTGTACAATGTTTTAAATAAAAATTCAAAATTTCTAAATCCAATTCTTTATCATATAAATTATTTTACAAGATGTTACTGGTTTCGCAATCCACACTATTATTTAAAATTTAAAACATTTTTAAGCTTGGAATGCTTCTGTCAAGTTATTGCAATTTCTACACAGGAATACCTACATGGAAAACAGGACTGTCTACTTCAGACCTGGACCATTTTGAATTCAAAACAGTTTTTAAAAAAGAAAATGAGGGCTTTTACTTCCCATCTTTCCATGTCTTTTTGAAATATGCATAATTCTCACCATAAAAAGAGTGAAAATACCACTCAAGTGTTTGTATTCCCTTTGGTTTGCAGAGTGCGTTCATGCAAAACAAGTGAAGCTATGACACACTGCAGTCTTCATGTTCCAGTTTGGAACAGGGGGGTAGTTGCTTCTTTTGGATATGTATACTTAATGGTTCTACTTTGTCTACAATCTATTAACATAATGGCAGCAGAGTTTATTCTGCAAGAGAAGTCATGTATTTATTTAAAGGAGTCAGCATTTAGGGAAAAGAAATGTACAAGTATGTTTTAATTGATTGTCCAAGTCATAGTAGTCTGAAATATTTAGTGTTTTGAAATACTGGCCCTTAAGAAAAACTTCATGAAAAACTCAAGACTGAACTAAAATTTGGACTCACATACGGGTAAGGGATCCATGTATATTTAAAGGGAGCCATTCATTATTTTATATTCTATTATTTATCTTATATGTAAAACAGAATTCTCCAAAAAATATGTTTTAAAATTATAGCCTACCTTTAAATCCAAACAAATTAGATAGAAGATATACTTATCAAGATATAGTTGAATGCATGTCTGTTACTACTTGGCAGAACAGGGACAATTAGCAGCTAAATCATACAACCTAGTAATATTCAACATTCTGTATTTCAAAGTAAAATAAGCATTATTCCTATTTAAATCGATTTAACTTTGCTGCTTTTGATTGAAAGAACAAATAATTTCTTTTTAAAAATGCCTACAGAGTAAATAATGAAGTTAAAATGTCCTCTTATTGTTTATTGATTGTTCTTAAGATTTGGCTCAATACATTCACACTGAACTCTTGTGAGCCTTTTATGAGCATATGGAATTAGTTTTCAAAGAAAAAAAAATTGAGAAAAGAGATTGATGGTTCTTCAATAATTGGGTGCTTACAAAGATAGATCATCAGAACAAAATCTTGTGAACTATCAGGTTTTTGATTTAGTTACTCGAGGGGTTATTTTGTGAATTGAAGCCAATGCATTTCATTTGCAAGTCTGGGTCTAGAAGTAGAATTGTGATAGGTGTTAATTTTAGATGTTTTGGCCAAAACATGTTTTACGTGCCCTCTGACTGGAGAAATTTATTTATTCCTCACACTCATGCCCGGAAGCCAAGTATGACTCTCTCTCCTTACTATGGGTGGCTCTTATAGGACACAGGGCAAGACAATGAAGGATATACTCACAGAATTTATCTAAAATAGTCAGCAATACCCCTGTACTATAGAATCACAATGTTTGTGTCAAAATAGTCCTTTATTGTGCTTTATGGCAGTGCTTATGTATACTTCAAAAAAACCTTAATGCAATTTCCATCATTATAGCATCAAAGTGCACACATACACATGCCCAGCAAATACCACAAAATTCTTTTCTTTCAATTTTTCAGTTCACTAAACAAAAACATTTATACAGTTATCATTTTTCTTTCTCTGAACTATTCAAATTTCTCTGAACTATCAACTATCAAAAACTAAGTTTTTATTCTATTTTATTTTTAAAAAATTAATCCATCAGTAGATCATTAACATTTTTCTTTCTTTTTAAATGCAGGTAAATGTACCTGCAGGCAGAGGTGGGATGCTACTGGTTCTGCCCAGTTCTATAAGAGCTGTGAAGAGCAGCAGATACAGAACCGGTTCTGTGTTTTCTGCTGTTTGGCCCATCTGCCTGCCCGGGCTCTTACCTATCCTTTATTTCCTGCTTTTTCAATCTCAGCTGCTTTGCGTGGCACAGCAAAACGTAATCACCAAACCAGTAGTAATACCAGTTGAACCCTGCCTGCAGGTAAATGGAGTTCTAGGTCCTTTGACTTAAGTGAGCTGTGAAATGAGTTAGACTAGAATGCGCCACTGCAGAGACTTAGCAAAAAATTTAATTAAGCAGCCTTCATTAACCTGAGCATACATGATATATATTAGACTAACAACCATTACTTTTGGTTAATTGAGAGGTAGAAAAAGTAGAATAAATGCATGTTAACACTGTTTTCTCCTCATAAGATTTAAACATCTTCCAGCAAAGAACATTTTTAAAGAGAAGCAAATTCTCACAGTAGCTTCATTAATTAACATATCAATATTTGCCTATGGAGAAATCAGTTCATCAACCTGACATGATGCTTGATACAAGAATATCAGAATATATTCTCATAAAATTTATATACAAAATATTAATTACTGCATGAAATATAGAAAGTGATTACTGTAAATCCACTAGTTATAATCAAACAGTCAATATGATAAATGATGGGTACATTTACAATCCTCCATTTAGAAAGGAAGTCAGATGATTTTTCTTAAAGTAAATCAAATATTTACAAAACCCTTTTTCTTCATTTCTTTCTTGCAAAGAATGAAAAAAAATATGGACTTCTGGCTTAAAGGTGTGTATCAATGCATACAGCTTGCCCTAGAATTTGGGCAAAATTATCTCTATGTATATTCACACATCTATTAAATTGATATGCATACAATATAAAGAGTTACATACACTGTATCTTCATAAGCACCCCATGAGGTTGGGTTGATTCCATTCTTGGGATCCTTATTGTATATATTTCTTGACCTTACTTTTGAGGCCTGTCTGATTTTCCATCTGAAGGAGGGCTCACAAGTCAAAAGGTGAGGTTCAAGCTCTAGCTAACAGCCTAGAGTTAGCTCTAGCTAACATCTCTGCTTGGAGACCAGGCTCAAAAGTAGCTTTTATTTTGATTCTCATTTTGGATGCTGGCTTTGCTTTTCATCAAAGAAGCTTCTAAAGATTTACAATATTGGTTCCAGCTTTTGGTACCTTGTTTGAGAAGACTGTGGCTTTATTTTGTTTTTCCTGATGGAATTTTAGAGCCAAAGGACAGCAGTGCGTGATCTCCTGAAGTAAGGAACAGGATGACATAGACCTTGAAGTCATGTGTTTATGATTTGTAGATTTAAATCTATGAGAAATTCCCCCACTCACTCCTTCACATCCCTCAAAGTCTACAGGCCTCTCGCTAAAGATGGAAATCAGACTCCAAGACATTGACAGTAACCTTCCAAAAAACACAGCATCTTTGAATTTATGTTGAAAAATAAAAAGAAATGGAAAATGGTTTTAGAAATAACAATAGGGAACAACAAGATCTAACCATGCTTCATTGACAGCTCAGGTACAAATTTGCAACAAATTTATGCAGATTCACTCTATAGGTATTCTTCAGACTGCTGCCTTAGAGGCCTTAGTTCTAAATCATGTTAGGTAATATTTAATCATAAGTCTCTATATAATTCCAGTTCCCTGCATTATGAAGTTTAATCAGAGTTTATTGAGTGATAAAAATGCTGTTCTGAAGCTAAATTTTAAAGTGTGTTTAAAAATATAGAAGTTTTTCATTAAATGCTAAGAATACTGCAAAGAATAATTGGCAGAAACTTCTCTGCCTTTTTCATATGACTTGAAATAGTTTTTCACTTTTTTACAATGCACTTGATTATATCATGCTATTGCACATTCATCTGAATTTTCAGTTTTGTGAGTTTTCTATTAAGAATTCCAGTAAAAACCCAATGTTATAACCCTGCATTATATATAAGAGATAGGTGTAACATGATTCATTTTCTTACATATAATTTAGCAAAAGCCTACATAGCACAGCAGACAGTGTGTGGAATTGAGAATGACAATACTTGAATTCAAATCCTGGATATCATCATTGAAGCTCATTATGTCTTCATGCTTATATCCCTAAGTCAATACATATAATTCAATTATTTTTTTAAAATTAAAATGAATAGTCTATCCTGAATAGGATCACTCTTCATTCAATTGCTGTTATGAAGCACCGGATAACTTTACTTAGACCACTCTGAGATTCCACAAGCCTTGCAAAATAGGATAATGGGAGCTAAGAAAAAAATAGAACATTTATTGAGAAACAAGGGCTGGTGCAAAAGTGTCCAACAGAATCATGTATTTTTCGTCTGACTTTTGTACTGGCCATTTGGCCAGAATTTCTTGTACATAGCAGCTCTAGAAGTTCTGTCTTCTGTGTTTCCCAGTTTAATTAAGCTCATCTTTTAGTTGAAGCTCCTGTCCATTAAAACTATAGTGAAACTCACCCACCCCTGCATTTTTATCCCTGAAAAAAAAGAGCATTTTCATTGCTTCTTCTAAAATTGCCTGATTAGGTACAAAGAGCTCCATTAATGATTAGATGGCTTTAATTTATCCCTAAGAGCAATGTCTCTTTCTCTCAAGCATCCCTGCAGCTAAAGAATTAATTGGAAGTGCTTTCCAAGCAGATTAATTGTTTCACTATTTGCTCTTCAGGTCAAAAAGTATCAGAGTTATAGGCTAAAATCTGACTAACCTTCCCAAGCAGTGTACTTGATTTCCAACCATATTGCAGTGTTGACTTAAAGTGATGGGATTTATAATGCAACATATGGATAGGTACTGCTTAAGAATAGATGTGTCAGTCAGTTTACAGCTTGGTAATTTTCACACAAATTCACTGATAGATCTACTATGTTCTTGTTTTTACACAAGGGTTTTTGTATCGTTCCAATTTTAGTATATGGGCTGCCGAAGTGAGCACATACACAAGGGTTTTCAAACAGATTATTCTGAAAGTGTTTCAATCTGGCATATTTTTAAAATACTTTTCAGAGTATTTCTTATTAACATATAGATTTTTACATATATTCTTTTAACAAAAAATCTTTTCTTGATAAAGGTCTATGCTTTGGGTTGATTTAGTTTTGATTTTCATGGGAATGAAGCCAACATTAACTCAATCTCAATTTATTTGTTGGGCTCAAGTCCATTAGATGGAAAAGGTGGACAAAATAGCACCTGAGCTAAACTACATTTGATAAGAAAGGGAAATAAATAAGTAAAACAAGAAAGAGAATATTTATCTTTTAGTAGTAAAGGTGAATTGAGCACAATCGTTATGTTAAGGAAACCTATGTGGAATGCTTAATAAAAGACAGTTGTGAAACTGGGTCTACAATTTGAATGACTCTGTTTTGCTTGATTTTTGTATTGCTGATAATTGATTTCTTGCCATAGGATATATGTTGGAGATTGTGAGTAACCGAGAATCAATGTTTGCTGAAACAGGACACTAATAAGTAGTTTAGTATTCTATTTAGCACAACACATATTCCAAGTAATTTTGACTGGCTAACCACAATTTCAACCAAGCCAATAACAGAGACAAAAATATTGCTGTAAAAACCTTCCTGCTGCTTGCTGAGGTTTGATTGTGATGCAGTCTGAAATTTTGCAACTGCAACTTCCTCTGTACTTCACTGTGGGACAGTGGTCATAATGTTCTCCGGAATTTTGCAGCAAAGCAATAGCCGTTGGACCACAATTTAGATTTATTCAGGAAGACTGAAATGGGAAGAAAGTGCTGAGGAAGACAGAATAACTGTAATGTTGACTAGGCATTTTATTTTGTTGTTAATTTATTTGCAGTTAAACAAACAATATCAGTTAGCTACATATTAGAGCTATGCTGAAAGGCAAAGAGAGGTTGCAATTAAGATAGTCATATTGCAGACTATAGATCCAAGGTTTACACATTCTGCTTCCAGTATAAATAAAGCTAGAATATAGGACCCAGTGATTCCAGCTAGAGCAGGGTGTCAAACTCGATTCCTTTGGGAGCCACATCAGGGTTGTGTTTGACCTCAGGAAGCCAGGGTGGGCATGGACAGGGTGGCTGTAGCTCTGTTTTTGGCTGTGATGGCATTCTGCAACCCTCTGCCAACAAAAACGGAGGTCAGGAAGGCCACCTGCAACCTTCCTGAGGTCTGTTTACACTGGCAAAGCCACTGCGGTCAATCCTTTGCTGTTTCCAGGGTGGCCCCATGGGGCAGATCAAAGCACCTTGTGGGCTAGATCTGGCCCCTGGGCCTTGAGTTTGACACCCCTGAGCTAGAGAAACTGTTATGTCAACATAGGACAGATGCCTCTCAAAGCCATCAAAAGAACAATTAAGTATCTGATAACTCTGGCTGAAGGAAACCTTCTAGAGTTAATATCCGAGAGCATAAAGTCTACTATAGTGGACAAATCATCTTGTATATTGCTTGAATGTATGTGTCTGAGAGTCTACTAACAATTAAACTTATTTTTTAAAATATAGAATAAATATCTGGAAAGCTGAGATTCACAGCTGAGTCTGGTGATAAGCCCATCACCTCCTTTAATCATTAAGGAGATCAGAGAGCATAGAATAACAGAGATGGAAGACTCTTGAAGATCTTCTAGTCCAACCCCCTACTGGAGCAGGAAACCCTACATCATTTCAGAGAAATGGTTGTCCAGTCTCTTTTTAAAAGCCCTAGCAATGAAACACCCACAACTTCTGGATGCAAGCTATTTTATTGGTTGATTGGTCTCACCATTAGGAAATTTCTTCTTAGTTCTAGGTAAATTTTCTCTTTGGTTATGTTCCAGCCATTGTTTCTTGCTTTGCTTTTTGGTGCTTTGGAAAATAGTTTGACCTCTTTGTGTTTGTAGGAGCCCCTCAAATGTTGAAACAGTAATATCATGTTACCCCTGGTCCTTCTTTTCATTAAACTAAAGTAGAATAGTATAACAGAGTTGGAAGGGACCTTGGAGGTCTTCTAGTCCAACCCCCTGTTTAGGCAGAATACCCTACACCACTTTTGGTTATTCAATCTCTTCTTTAAAACTTCCAGTGTTGGAGCATTTACAACTTCTAGAGGGAAGTTGTTCCACTTATTAATTGTTCTAACTGTCAGGAAATTTCTCCTTATTTCTAAGTTGCTTTTCTCCTTCATTGCTTCTTGTCCTACACTCAGGTGCTTTGGAGACTAGCTTGTCTCCCTTTTCTTTGTGGCAGCCCCTAAGATATTGGAACACTGCTATCATATCACCTCTAGTCCTTCTTTTCATAAGACTACACATACCCAATTCCTGTAACCATTCTTCCTATGTTTTATCCTCCAACTCGCTAATCATTTTGATTGCTCTTCTCTGCACTCTTTCCAGAGTCTGAACATCTTTTTTTTTTATTGTGGTGACCCATATCTGGATGCAATATTCCAAGTCTGGTCTTATTAAGGCTTTTTTAAGAACTTCATGCGATCTTGATTATATCAAGATATAAACCTTAGGTCAGTTCAGTTGGTAATAAAATCATCATAACTGAAAGAGACAGTTTATAGTGAGTGAAGAGAGCATTCCTCAACATTTCTATATATGAATCTCCATGTCACCTTCACAGATGAGCAACAGCATGTTGAGAGAAGAACGGCTTCATTTCTATCTCTTGCACTGAACTATGTAGAGCAACATTATTTCTATTAATAAGAAGAGGAAGAAAAAGTAATTTTTACAACCTCTACTGAACACTAGCACTATATGCAACAATACTTTTCACTCCAGTAACTGATACAGACAGAGGTCACCAAGAAAAGACAAAAAGGATGTGATCATTTATATAAGAAACAGTGCATAATCACTGTAGTAATTTTAAATCAAATCAATCTTTGAATCTTCAATTTGTCTTTTTGTGTCTCTCTCCCTTATGTTACCCTTTTCCAGTTATACTTCAATCCAACAGAAGGAAGACTATCTCCAAATGAAACAGATATATTAAAACCTTTTATAGTGATCAAACATAAGAAGTGATTTTAGCCTCAATATGTTCCTGGCAATTTACTAATGTAAGTACAGAATGCCAAATTGCATTAATTTTACACAAATGGAAAGAAACATCTTTCTTTCTTGCAATTCACTATAAATAATTAAAGCATCTACAACTTGGGCCCACTGAGGTATATCCAAAACTATTTGTGCTGCCACATTCTGTACCAGCTGTAGCTTCAGTTCAAGCAAGGAGTCATTAAATTATGAGTGATTGTGAGCATGGTTCACAACTAGGAGTCAGGAGGCTCTTTCCAAGCTGTAGCTGATGGGATGGGAGGGGAATGGATGGACATGCAAATCAGGAATTTTTCCCACATAGCTTAGATTCAAGATGCAACTCAGTCTACTAATGTTAATATGTTAATATCAGTTTTGAATGGTCTGAAGTTATCCACAATTTCAACACATTTCTCATAATTTCATGAGCAGTTCTGACATAAGGTTTGACAGTGTACTAAAGTTCCTTGGCAACATGTATTGAGATAACCAGTTAAAATATTAATACATAGCTATGCTGAAGAAGTTCTATTGCTAGATTGATTTGCATTATATTTAGCATATCAAAGCAGAGATCAGCTCTGAATAAAATAAATCAAGTTCTTGTAGTCTTCCTCTCAATATTGTTTAAAGTACTCCCTATAACAAGACATGCTCACTTGTTTCATCCTATACATAGGACTAAACCTAATAAAATCTATATCTATATGACAATGGCACTTTTGAAAATTCACTGGGGAGAAAAACCCTTACAATTGTCTCCTTCCAGGCCAATTTCATTTTCAGGATGAAGGGCCAATTAATTTATGAATGACAGGAATTTAGTAACGAAGAAAGAAAAAGCAAGGGGAATCCAAATGTAACCTGCCATGGAACTAAATGATAAAATCTGGGTACAAATTGGAGCAAGAAATAAGTTTGTGATCTCAAGCACCAACAGATAAAGTTCAGTCATTTCAATCAAATTATTACTTTGCTCAATACTTCAAAGCAACAAATTTTAAAAAAACTCATAAAATCCAGCAATAAATGCACTCTAAATGTGTTGAAATAGTGAAACCCTGAATGTATTTTGAAAGGCCAAAATAAATATGTTAATTAATCTTATTCCTGCTCCTTAGCAACTGCTTCTACATTTGCTCTGATTTATTGTTTTATTGTGTATGTGATCCTTCTGGTTTTAGCTTAAAGATACTGGCTTTTGGTGAGTCTTGAAGTTGCTCTGTGAAAGATAATATGTTTTGATGGGAGGCACATAATTTTTTAAATTATTTATCCCGAAAATAAATACTGTTTCAATAATCCCTTGCCACTGGACATGCTAGAAGATGATGAGAAATGAAATAAATGAAGTGAAAATATTTGGAAAGCAATATGTGATATCTAGAACTTGTTCAAGAAATCATGAAGTGATTTGTCAATTTTCCTTTGTTGTATTTCCAGAGGAAAGTATTTGAGAGCTCCCTTATTTTGAAGTCAAATCAATATATTCCAGGTAGATTTCATTAGCCATACTTAGCTTTGATCTGCATATCAGGTATCAATCAGCATAAATGATTCCAACAAGTAGCATCATAATTACAGTGGCAATATTTTCCTGTGCTTATTTCATCTAATTAATTCATCTTTTTTCTTGTACTAGTTTTACAAAGGTAATCAGTCGCTTACAAAGCTGAGTTATGAGACAACGTGTTAGATCATGAAAGAAAAAGGAACTTTTTTTATTGCTGATATCAGCAAAAGAGTTTTCTATCTGAAGATTGAAAAATATTCCCATTTGGTTGACTTTGTCTCATATTCATGCTGATAAGAGAGGATGATGCAGGCTATATCACCAAACAGCTGGCTGTGCCCATTTCCATCTGCTTAAATTTTCATCATACGATTTATATTATTAAGAGTTGTAGCACTGAAGAATTTATTAAGTATGCTTATAGCACTTCATCACACTTTCTGCATTTAGTTTAATAATTACTGGAAAAGAAACAAAACAATCCAAGAAGCTTCTTGGATGAGAAGCAAAACATTTCTCATCCAACTCTGAAGGAGCTTCTTGGATGAAACATTTTCAAGGGAAAAAAAGCCCAAGAAAGTCCAGTTGCCTTTTGGAAAAGCATCTCCATAGACAGTCACAGAATTAAAATTACATTGTTTAGGTAAAGGGTAATTCCCATTGCACTCCTATCAACAGATGACATGCTAAACACGGGTTTTATGCTAAATCCATTTTTTATAGTCTAATGGGCATGCCATACTGTATGTCAAAAGATTAGAGAGACTCTCCTTCCTCCTGCAGTGTACAGCCTTCCTCTATGGCAATGACACATATCTGTTCACACTGGATGTTCAGGTGTGCGGAAAAGTTGCATGCTGTCATGGGACAACAGGTTCTCTCTGTATCATGAAATAGAGTATGGTTCAATAGGTTAAAAGGGAATAAAACAATAGTTTTGAGGTCATGTCTACAGATGAGTTGCCCTGCTTCTGAATTATGCAGTTCCACAGACTCAGTTCTGGTTCGTTATTAATAAGAGTCACCTTATCATTGATATGGGTAGCATACAAATGTAATGAATGCAATAAAGAAATAATTAAATGGTCTTATCATTTATATAATAGAATGGTTACACTAAAAGAAAATGGAATGTTGGTTCTAACGATTACTTTTTAAAGCCAAAGACTGCAAAATTAAAGTTTTCACTCCGATAGATATGTTCTTGGTATCAGTTGCTGATCTTACTCTTTGCTTTATTTGTGGATATTGCTTAACAAGGAAAGAAGAAATTGAAAAAAAAAAAACTCCACAGGACAGTGAATGATAACTAGAGTCCAAACAAATGGTCAGCAACAGGAATGGGACAGATATGTGGACTATTGAGACACTTGGATCAAGAGTAGTTAAAATCTTGAATTTATGCTCATTGTGGTAGAGTACATCCATTGATTTTTATAAATTGTGAATAAAATGAATCTTTATGAAAGATTGAAATTTAATAGATTTTCCACTTTCAGTTATATACAGTATTTAAGTGTCAAGGTTTCATTTAAGTTTCTTTCATTTCCAATAATATAATATTTTTTTAATAATTACAGTTGACTAAAATTCTGAAGATATTGATAAATACAGCAGAACCTTAAGATGATGAATATAAGAACATTTGTCAAATACTCAACTTCAAGATTGAGAGAATATTCTGGAAGTTTATGTGCAAGTTCATTTCAGAAGTGTAATTGAGTTGTGAAGAAATGACAAACAAAAAACATCATACAAAAAAGAGCTTATTTTATTTATGTGAAACAATTTAAATCAACAGAAACATCAAATATTAATGAGACGGGGAGCATGATTTGATATCTTTAAAGAACAGTAGAAACAGTATTTCCCAATACATCAACAGTACAACACTAGGATTCTTTGCCCGCATGAAGCAAAAATGCTTTCATTGGGGTTAAATTTGATTTCCATTTCTAATATTCTGCTTCAGCTAAGCTCTTTATGGTAACTTACAATTTAATGCATTTTATATTAGTATATTTCTGCTGTAAAGCCTAAAGAGCTCCAAGATATGTTTAATGTTAGTGATCATTCTTCTTAATGGTAATAATCACTGATAACACAGTTAAATGATTTGGCAATCATGTAGTACAGCTTTATAATTGGCCTAAAATGTTTAATTTGAAGGAGAGGCTTTGAGTTTTGTTGTAGAAGCTCCTTTTCTGCTGCAATGCAGGTATACAATGTGGTTTTATGCTGTGTGGAATGGACTATAGAAAAACTTTCTAAAATTGTAATGTAACCCTTGTAAATTACTTTGGTTTTTCCTTGCCATTGTTCAACTGCCATCCCAACTTTCTTGTCCACTTCATAATTAGCAATTTTAATAGATAGGAGATCATAATTTATATTTCCTGGCTTCTAGTCCCAGAAAAAAAACCTTGATTGTTTATATACTAAACTTCTTATATGCTAGATGCCCAGAGTCTCTTTGGATAGTGAGATATAATTGGCATAAGAATTAATAAATAAAATACATAAATGGTAAAAAATACTATAAAATTAAATCAATTAATTTTCATGAAGTTGTGTCACAATCTATATATAGGCAAGTAAACCTAAATGGATAATCCCATGGAGTTAACAACTTTATATTCACAATTAAATAAATATTGCCCATTCCTAAAAATCTAAGAAGCTTGGTTAAAAATGACTCAGAATGGTATTTAGAAATGGTCAGTGGTGGTATGCTATCAGTTCGGTTTGAACTGCTAGTAAAAGTCACTACCGGTTGGCCAAACAGGTAGTTTAAAAAAACCCTCCGATCAGCTTGGAATATCAGCTGAGAGGATGAAAGACCGAAAAGTGCATGGGAAGGTGGGGAGGATCACTCCTAGCTTTTCATTTCTTCATCCTCTCAGCTGATTGGCTTGTTAGGTGCATGCGCATTAGGGGTGTGTGTATGCATGGCTCACACATCACCCACTGAACTGATCGCAACTAAGGTAGGATATCACTACTGGAAAAGGTGTATTTGTACTTTTTTAAGATTAACAACTCATGTCATCAATCACTAATTTATTTATTTATTAAATTTATTAATTTAAGTTTATTTCTTTATTAAATTTCTACATCATTCATCTCACTTAACATGACTCTTGATGGTTTATAACAATATAGTAAAACCATATTATATACATGAATAAAACTATAGCCTAAAAACCAGATCAAAAACAAATTAAACTTTACAAGTAGAAATGAGTAAATTTAAAATTCAAAGTAGGAGTGAACACGGCTCCAAGGCTGTATCATACTAGACCCGCATGCTAATTGGCAAAGCCAGGCCTTAATACTTTTCCAGAAAACCAGAAGTGCTGGGGTTCACTTCACCTCTGGAAATAAGGTATCCTATAAGGCAAAAACAGCAGCTGAAAAGACCCTCTTCCTAAATCCCACCAATTGAAATTCCCTGATCAACGAGATACATAACATGCTGCTTGATTGAGTGGGACAGGTGGATGAAATTGGGATAAGGCATTCATCAGTTTTAACTGGACCTGGCAGCAAGCTGACACCCAGTAAAGCTTGTGTTGTAGAAATGTTATAGCCATCTTAGGATTGTTCAAAACTGCTCATAGCACTGCATTGTGCACCAGTTGCAGCTTCTGTATACTCTCCAAGGTTTGCCCCATGTAGAGCACATTGCAATGTTCCATTTGGGAGATTGACCAGGGCATGAGTGATTGTGAGAAGGGCTTTTTGATCCAGGAATTATCAGGGTTCAGCTGAAATCTGTTATCTCCCATTCAGGCCCTCACAGTCTCCAGGGATCAAGAAAGACAACCTACAGTATTGCCTAATTTGCCCAGGATGGAAATGTACACCTTGGTATCATCAACATATTGATGTGCCTCATCTTGTAGCAACAGATGATCTTGCTCAGTGGCTTCATGTAGATATTAAAAAGGAACAAAGAAAGTATCAAGCCCTGTGGCACTCCACAAACCAAGGCCTGTGGACTGGATCTCTTGCTCCCTATCAACACTGATTCAGATTGTCCAAGAGGAAGGATGTTTCCAGCACAATTTTCCATGGTAAAATTGTGCCATCTACCTCCAATTCTCAGAGCTGACCCTGAGGCTTGCTTCTCTGTTTGTTCAAGCCCATGCTGGAAAGAATCCACTTTGCTTCAGAGGAAGGTAGGGGAGAGGACACTGCTTGGAAACTTGCAAAATCTTTTAGCATTTGGACCAGTGGTGGGATTTAATTTTTTTTTACTACTGGTTCTGTGGGCGTGGCTTGGTGGGCATGGCAGGGGAAGGATACTGTAAAATCTCCAGTCAGAGGTGGTATTTGCTGATTCTCCAAACTACTCAAAATTTCTGCAACCGGTTCTCCAGAACTGGTCAGAATTTGCTCAATACCATCTCTGATTTGGACATGATTAACCCGCTCACAAGGGAAGCTGCGGAAAATAAAAAGCTCTGCATTTGCGATATTGTACTGTACTGCAGTGGAGCCGGTAATCAGAAGCCAAGTTCTGCTTAAGATTAAAAAAAAAAAAAAGTAAAAGGGCTTCTAAGAAAGTTTAAAATAAAACAATTTGTGGTTGCATAAACTTCTTATAGGGCAGAGTTTACTTAATCAGATCAAAGAGATCTGAAAAAGGAATGATCCCAGCTGAATTCTATTTGGCCTTTGCCTGAATTTCTAGAATCAATTTGTAAACCTGATTGGATTTACACATTGAACTCTGCCTTGTATTCACAAATTATTCTACAATAAGCCACACATTGCTTAACACTGACTCATACTTTTTATGAATCTAATTTGGTGGATATGCATAAGAATGAAGCTATAACTATTGCTGGGAGCAGAGAAGCCTGGGAGGATTCACATAGTACAGCGCAGTATTCTAGATCCCAACTTATCAGTGCAAGTTCCAGAAAAAAAATTAAAAGCACTTCGTTTTATCATGCAAATTTGCTAAAATGCAACATAAAAACTGATATATATATATATATATATACACACACTATATATATAATATATTTATATATTTATATATATGATCTTTGGTTATTCGGGTTTTCTCGCCGACATAAATGAAAGTATCTAGACCATTTTCGAATTGAAAGTCTCAATTCATCATATTTCGGCTTGTATCTTCAAGGCTTTGTGTTTCTCAGAATAATGTGAGCTTTAGCGTTTCTCCATTTTAACGCTAGTGGGATGTGACTTGATATATGGTGGGGGCTTTGGGCTGGTGTTCTATATGTGGGGGTATGTTTATCAGTGGGGTAAGTGCCCGGCGTTGGCTGTGTTCTGATTGGTTGGGGTGGTTGGCTGTGTTCTGTTGTGCTGGGGGTGTGATTTCTGTCTCAGGTGAGGCTGGTTGTGCTCAGGATGTAGTTAGTCATGAGAGTGACTGTGAATTTGAGCTGGTGAGTCTGTGATCCTGTTGTTTGGCTTTGCGTTCGGGCGATCAGGCCACATTCTCATGTGGGCTCAGTTCGCTACATGTATGGGTACAGAGGGTTGAAGGCAGGTCGTATGCAGCTGCAGTATTGGCTATCTTCCTAGGTTGTGTCTCATCTTCTCGGTGGGTTGTGAGGTCTAGCTTTCTACGTCGAAGTGTGGTTGGTGGCACCTTGTGTGCCCCTCGTGAGGTGTGGGTTGGTGTCATTTCTTCATATTAGGTTACTCATTTGTTTATGAGGCAGGTTTCCAGGAAAAAATGGGGCCGGGCTTAGACAAGGAGAGTAGCATCTCATTTAATTTCATGCTGTGTGGGGTTGTTTTTCTATCTCTACGGCTGTGAGTGCTGAGTTATTTGTTGTGTTCGAAGAGTTCAGTTTTGGCAAATAGTTCTGAACAGAACATTACATTCTATACAAGACGCCTGGATGATGGAATAGATTCTGCTAGCACGTATGCTTACACAACTTGAAAAGCGAGCGTAGCAATACGTGGGAAATACCCGAAAGAGGCTGAACAGCGACACACACACACACACCACATATATGTGTGTTTGTGTGTGTGGTGTTAAGTTTTCGTGCTGGTCCTCTACATGTGTGCTGTGTCAGCTTCCTTCGGGTATTATCCCACGTCATTTTTAGTGCTTTTAAAGTTGTAGCAACGTCTTTCAACAGAATCTCAGTCTTGCCATCATCAGGTCTTCATGTATTGAGTTTGTTATGGGTGGTCAGCTATCACAGCCGTTGGTTTAAATTTGACGCTAGCTAATGCTGTGCCAGGGATGTTGTTGTTTTTTTCTACATCCTGATGTGGTTGGGATTCTTGGTCTGTGTTATTGTCTTGGGTTTGTTTGAATTGGTGTTTCTGGTTTCTTCTCTGTCGTTTTGTGGCTTTGATTGGCTGGGCAACCACCTCTGTTCCTGTATTGGAGGCTTTCATTGCAGCTTGGCTTCATGTGAAAAGGGACGGCATTATCTATTACGAAGCTAGGTTTCATTTCTGGTGGCCTGGTGGGGTATTTGAGTGGAGGGTTATCAGAATGGACCTCGTTTGTGCCCAGGTTGGCCATGGCTTGTTGGTTGTGGATAGATATCTTTCTATTTGAGAGTGCAGGCTTCCAAATGAATTGACAGTCTGGTTAGGAATATCATCCTTCTATTCATCTTTCAGTTTTTTCAATCTCTATGACTTCTCTGATGATCTTGGCTGGGGTTTTCTATAGTGACTAGGTTTTGGTCCATTGAAGTGATGTTGTGACCTGTGGTTTTCATGTGTTGGACTAGAGGAGGTGTGTTTCCAGCTTTTTTTTTTACTGCATTTTTTGTTGTTTTCATCCAGAGAGGTACTTATTCTTTCTATTGGTCTGCCCCAATGTATGTGACTGGCATGATGCAAAGAAAACTTCGTATATGACCTTTGGTTTTCCCAGATCAATTTTTTTCTTTGGGGTTTCTAAGGATGTGCTGCTATATTTTTTGTCTTTTTGGAAGGCAGTCTTGATGTGATGCCTGATGTAGTATCTTACTGATTTTGTCTGTAGTACCTCTCATGTGAGCAGACAGCTGTTCCATAGGTCTGTTGATCTTCATAGGTCTCTATGTCTGTTTAGTGGATTGTGGATCAAGCATGGTGATTTGTTTTGTGCAAAGCCCTGGCTGTCAATACCTTTTAGTCAAGGGGCATAGTTCAGTCTTTATATGTGTCGTTGTCTGTCCAGGCGTTGTGTCTGGTAATTAGTTTTGCCACGGAATTTATTCTATGCGTAAGGTAGGTTTGGTGGGATTGGTTGATGTAGCGTTTCGAGTGACTGGGCCGGTGTTGTGTGTTTCTTTCTGGTATACCGGTGTGTCCTATTATGCATCTGTTCTTTTGTAGATTAGTACATCTAGTGAATGGTAAGATTGTATGTTTTTTCTGTTCCATTGGTGAACTTGATTTTGGGGTGTGTCTGTTTAGGTGTGTTAGTGAAATGTTTAAGTTTCTTTCCATGGGGCAAAAATCACAAATGTGATATATCCATAGTATCGTTTAGCCATAGTTTGGGTTTGTGGGTGACATTAATCCAGGCTTCTGGATTCGAATTACTTCCTATGAACAGGTTGCAATGACGGGTGACATAGTGGGTGATCCCATAGGGCTCCTTCCAATTTGCTTGTGTATCTTTTTGTTCCTTTGTATATGAAATATGTGTTGGTTAAGCAGTGTTCTTTAGTTCATTGAGTGTTTAGCTGGTTGTATTTATTTTTTGATGATTTCAAGAGTATTCTTTTATCGGGACTTGGAGTGATATAGTGAAACCACGATCGAAACTTACAAGCAGATCTTCTTGTCCACGATGATATGCATCTCTTGATCATTTCTGGAAGTGGTATGAAGTTTTGTATATGCGAAGCTCTGCAGTTTTCAGCATTGGTGCTGCAGAGCTGCTTTGCTAACGTTTATGCTAGGTTTTGTAGGTGTGCTCCTTTTGAGCTGACTATGGTCGAAAGGTATGTTTTTCTTTGTGTGTATTTTGGAGGCCGTATAGTTTGGGCATCTGCGAAAGATTTTTCTCTTGGATTGATCTGTCATGTCGGTATCTCTCTTTGCTTACTGTGGCTAGTAGTATAAATTTCTTACTTGCGTTACATTTTTCCATGATATGTGGTTGGGGTCGCTGTTTATAGTTTTTTATGTGGAGTCTTGGAATAGGTCTGTCGAATTTGTTCGTATCTTTTCATATCCATACTACTGTGGCATTCCCTTTCTGCTAGGATATTATTATGCTTATCATTTTTCAGGTTGTGTAGCGCTTGAGTTCTTCTTTGTGCCAAGTTGCTTTTGGGGGTTTGCTTGTGCATAGATGTTTAGTAACCTGGTGTCTCTATTCTGTCAACTGGTACATCTGTGTTTAATTTAGTTAAGCATGGATTCTACTGCAACATATGATGGATTCTGTGGGGATTTTTTGGGTGCTATGGCATAATTGGAGATCCTTTGGTAGGAGTTGAATCTGTTTCTGCTATTGTGACGTATCTCTGTTGGAAACGTTGATTAGCGTAATTGTATCAGGTGTTGGATTGGTTGGGCGGCTTTCTTGTTCATTTCTAAGTTTTCATTAGTAGTTCTTCAAGGAGTTTTCATTTGTAAGGTTTTTCAGATTTTCAGCTCTTAAGTTGCTAAGTTGTTTTAATCTGTCCCAACATATGGAGAAGGATTTTGCTGCTCCAATTCCAGTGTTGTGCTAGCAAATTTTGTATTAACTGATCCAATTGGTAATTTCCCTGTACGTGGTGAGTCGCTCATTCCCTGAGTAGCAAGCCATATTTCGAGCTCTTTTCAAGGATATTTAGTCTCGCTGTTTAATGCTGTTGATTGAACAACCACCTAACCAAGGTCCAGACCTCAATCAAACACAAAAAAGCCACAAAACAGACAGAAGAATTAGAAAACACTAGATACAAGCAGAACACAGCAAACTCCAAGTACCAAAACACAAGACCAAGCGACTCTTCAACCAAGAATGACAGAAATATATTCTTGGATTACAGCAGTAGGGCAGCCCAATGCTTAAAACTGAAAACAACTGTAGATTCTGACTCACAGACGAACACAATACAGAAGCCTGGATGATGTAGATGAGATTCTCTGAAACCTTTGCTACAACTTTAAGAAGCACAGCTACAAGGACGTGGAAGAATAAACCGAACAAAGCTGAACACACATACAGTAAAGTACGCCGTGGCAGAACTTATGAAAAAGATAAAATTAATAGATAGATAGATAGGTGGAGATAGATAGATAGATAGATAGAGAGACACAGACAGAGATACGAGATATAGATATAATATAGATTATAGAGTAAAAACTGAATGCACCAATTATCACATTAAACAAGAAGAAAACCTCTATTCACCCAATTCCACCCGCGCTTTCTACAATTTTGTAAACAACAACTTACACTAAAAGACTGAAGGTCCATCCCACCCTGAAAAACCGGCAACGAATAACAGGATATTATTAAGAGCCAACCTCGTTGTAACATATGTTATTGGCTCAGATATATGTATAACACGCAATGGATCATGTAAGCCAGTATCTTCTACATCAAACCACAGACAACTACAGTGATTCTAATACATATTATTTTCAGAAGGAACTAAAGTTGAAAAAGTCCACCATATACAATCTAAAACCATCTCTATTTTATTTGCAGATACCGGATGGAATATATGCCTACTTCTTAAAAAAGCTGTCCCCCTAAGCTTAACCTCTTATAACAATAATCTTATGAAAAATCTTTCAGGACCACGCTCCCTCTGTCTCAACCTATGTCACAAGCCACGGTCAGCCCCATGCTTCAAAAAGGGAGAGCCCACACCCAGTTGAAAATTACAGTCCAATCTCCTAATGCTGCATCACCTGTAAATCATAGAATCAGTATCAACCAATCATTATCCTCCACTTAGAGACAAAAAAAAAAAAAAAAAAAAAAAAAAAAAAAAAAAAAAAAAAAAAAAAAAAAAAAAAAAAAAAAAAAAAAACAAACCATACTCTTCCAATCAAACAATTGGTTCAGAAAAAAACTATCCTGTAATTCTTTCAACTCTACACTGCAAAAAACATATGGACTGCCACAACTCGATTCAGGGCAAAGCAATAGACACAATCTACATAGACTTCTTAAAAGCCTTTGATTCAGTGGTACTGACAAAACTACTCCTAAAACTAAAATTTTTATGGATCTAATGGACATCTGACAGAGAGGTGCGTAGAAGCGATTCCTATCAAAACAGGACAACAAACTGGTCAAAATTGTGAGCGTCTATCAAAATTCTGTACCTTGTCAATGGTCGGTTTCCTCCAAGCAGTGTTCTAGAACCAACTCCTTCATTAACCCTAACATAAATATTACATCTGCATCATATCAAGAGCAATTGCATTCTCTTCACTGAGATGTTAAAGCTATTCAATACCATCAGACAATACTTGCTACCCTTTCAAAAAGACCTTGATGATGTATCAGAATGGTCAATCAAAATGCGAACTTCAAAGGTGCTCCAACAGAATTAAATGCTCGTCTTACTATATTGGCAAAAAATAAAATAAAGTCAGAAAATAAATACAGGCTGAATAGTCGGAGAGCGCTTGGTATGAGTGATCAAGAATCTGCTCAAGATCTGATACTCATCTTCTAATGATCTAAGTGCCAGAGCCCACTGCTAACTACATGAGCAAAAAGCATTAAGAGTTGTTTAACCTTAATTTTTACATAGTTTTTTTCTCTCTGAATATTACATTGAATAACTAGACACGCAAAGATATTTGCTGGACCAATACTCGAATGAGAGCTCGATCAGTCGTGAACGCGATCATTTACGGTATCTTATATTAACACAGTTTGAGAAAGTCCGCAGATATATTTCACAAGAAGAGTTCTCTACTCCTCTAACTCGTTGCAGAATGGAATAACCTTTTGGTCCACCATACTCGAAATGTCTAGACTAGAAACCTAGAACTATGCTGCTTCGGTCCGATCTAAGTAACGTACATAAAATTGAGTCCTTTGCAATGTCCTACCTTGTCAATTGCAGTTCTACCTATCGTAGCCTTCAGCTTCAAACCATAACAACACAATGAGCAAAACAATAGATTACAAACACAAGGTTGATCACAACCAAAACTTTATGCAGGAAATACGACTCAGCAAAAAAGTGGTTCAATGTCTGGAGATATTTCTTGCCTGACTCTATGGTTTCTTCCCAAAACCCAAACTTTAACCGTTTGACTGTCTTCTATTGACCTCACCTCTTTCCTAAGAAGTCTGTAGTGGGCGTGCATAAGCGCAACCAATGTGCCTACTTGTCCCTTCCTATTGTTTCTTTTATTTTTTTTTCTTATATGTATCCATGTATTCATAACTATGTTTTTACTTAAACCTATTATCTTGTGAGCAATTGACAAAAATAAATAATATTAATTAATTAATTAATTAATTAATTAATCAACCAAAATACATTCTGAAATTTTATGTTTTGCTTTAGAATGATGCAGAACCATTTTACAGTGTTTTCAAAACATTTTGATGGTATTTTTCACATTATAGTACAAAGGTTGAGAAGGTTAAAGAAGCAGGAATGACCTTTGGTAAGTTTTGTACCTGTTGTTTCACTTAACAACTGTGGGTAAAAAATCACAAACTTGTTTAAGGATCGTGGCAAATAGCAAGGTTGTAAGTTGGGCATGGTCCCATGATACCCCACTTAAAATTCTGTATAACTTAACAACACAGTTTCAGGTCCCTATTGTGGTTGTTAGTTGAGGATTGTCTGTACCATATGCTGCTTGTAGCTACTTTTGTCTTCTTAATATTTAACATTTAAAATGCAGAAAATAAGACTTCTTGTCTTGAGGGTCATTTCTAAATCTTTCTGGCAACTCGGGAGCAGGTCAGGGAAGCTTTTCTTTTTCTAGTCCTTCCAGGAGTAGATCCAGAGAGACTTCACTTTTAGCCAATAAAGTTTGTGACTGTCTTGGGCCAAATACCACATTTTTTTGCACTATAAAACACAAGAGGCACCTAACTTTTGGGGAGGGAAACAAGAAAAAAAATCTGCCTCTGCCTCCCGGCATCCATCTAGTATTCATCTGGCTAGTGTCCTTGCAGCAAACAGCAAACAGCTTGGTCAACTTCAGCATGTTATCACAGCCTCAGCACGTGGCTCATCAGGACTCCACTCCATTAAGCCCACCAATGGTAAACTCAGCTGAACTGCTGCCACTGCCAGGGACACTCCAAATTATAGGAAACCTGTGGGAATTCATTGGTCCAGTGACCAATCCAGATTGGATCCTGCAAATAAAAGCTATCTCCAATTGTTAGTTGTTTTGGCCTATTTTGATTCCCATTGTAATATTTTCCAATCCTGTTGTTCTTAAAAAGTATTTGCTGTATAGATGTAAGGACAATATGCATCCTTGTTTCATTCCTTTTCCTATATGGAATTAATATATTTCTCCTAGTTCAATTTTTACCAGCTTCTCATTCATTGCAAAGGCTTTTCAGGAAAAATAACCAAGTGTTCTGGCATATCCTTTTCTGTTTGATATTGGAAGTCTTTTTCAATCATTTCATATGCTTGATACCAAGCTTTTCATGTTGTCTTCCTTTGAGAATCATAATAGCTTGTTCAGAAACCCACTTGAATCTTTACTTCTCTGATATGTTCATTTATTTTGCTTTTTTAAAAAAACAGATTCTCTTTTACATAATATTAACATGCAAAGTCTGTTTCTTACAAATTTTTAAAGCATTCTTCCAGGTCAAATACTACAGACACACATACTCACATTCATTTTTTATGTTAAATATGTTTATTTGACACAAATTATTTATGGCTTTTAGTAGAATTTGTCCTTCTGTTTCTTTGACATAGTTGATTTGATTCCAAAATGCATCTGGTGATATCCAGGCATAGAGTCTGTATTTATATGGCTTGAAGAAGGTACTGAGAAGGAACAAACCTTTTCAGAAAATTCTATCTCCCACATTATTATAACTTCTCCATCCAAATGTGCACATAATTCCAAATTCATTAATTCCAAAAGCATCCAAACTCAATGTTCTTTCTCTCCTGTTGCTTCTTAGTTCTCATATTCCATGTTTCATGTAAATACATCTTCATAAAAGTTCTTTTTATAATATCTTCAGATTTCTTGCAAAGGCAGCAGGATGGGCATCTGGCTAGTAAACACTCCGCTCCATTTAGTCTCCCCAATTCCACCCCAATAAAAAGGATTCCATGTCGTAAAATTTATAAAAAAAACATCAGATTTCCTTGCGGCTCTTATCTTAAATAGACTCAGAAGTTTTTGTGAAAGTTGAGAGTTTTTTCTTATAATTAGAACAATGCTTGCTCTCCAACTTGAGATTCTCAATAAATGGTACTCAAATGCTTTTCCTGGGACAGTGGATAAATACTTTGCTCCTATTTTCTTCCTTTCTTGATTTTGGAGTTGCTTTTCTTTGGTCAGTCACTTGGCTCCCTTCCCGCCAGCAGAAATTCATCCTATTATAGATTATCTTTAGCTTACTTCTCTTTTTTAAATATGGTAATAGGAAAAATCTACTGCATTTTAGTTTTCTTTTTCTCTTCTCTCTTCTTTCCCCTCTCTTTTCTCTTTTGTGTTATATTCTTTTTTATCTTAAGTTTAAAAGCTGTCTTATTTCTGCTGATCTGTAAGCTGCTTTATGAGAGTATCTCATTAATAAATAAATATGTACACACATAAATATAAAAATAAATTTGGGGACTGTTTTCACTTTGGTGTCAGCTAGTGCATTGTAGTGAATAAGACTGAAATAACAGGGAGGGATAAAAACAATTATTCCCAATTCAACTGCCATGATATAAAATTTGCAAGCCCTGAGGATGTTGCAGAAATGCATATTTTCTACTTTGAGAGATGGTAGAAGGGATACATAAAGAATGCCCAATTCTGAATTAATTTGAAGATGTTCCACATACCAATAGCATGCCAGTTGTGATGATGCTAATATCAATAATCTTTTATTTTACTAATAGAACACAGGGGTGGGATGCCACCGGTTCTGCCCAGCTCTATAGAATCAGCAGCTCTGAAAAGCAGCAGACACCGAACCAGTTCTGTGTTTGCTGCTGTTTGGCCCATCCGCCTGCCCGGTCTCTTACCTATCCTTTATTTCCTACTTTTTCAACCACAGCTGCTTTGTGCAGCACACCTAAGCTTGAAAAAGCAGGAAAAAAGAGGCTTTTCAAATGCACATCTGCGCACTGCACTTTTTAGCTGTCTGGGTGGCACAGCTTAAGGTTATTTTACATGAGTATGCAGCACACATCTGGCATGCACGAGTGCAAAGTGCGCATGCACGTGCAAAACATGTTCACTGAACTGGTAGTTACACTGGTTGAATCCCATCCCTGGTGGAACACGCATGTGTGTAGATTCCCAAAACAAGAAGTAAAGTTCCTTTTCAATCAAAATCTGTTCCTGGTCAATTTAAGATATGTATTTAAAAAAAAAGAATGATATTAAGAATATAGAGATTGATATAAAGTAATATATGAGAATATTGAATGAAAAAATTGGCAATAGGTAATGATATGAAATCAGATGAGAAAGCTAATAGTAGGAATATGTGATTATGGTCATGTTTGATTTAAAATGTTAAAAAACCTGGAACCATACTGTTCACCCAAAGATATACTTAAAGAAATAAAAATAAAAAATGTATTGGAAAAAAAATTAAGATATGTACATGGTTTTTTTGTGTGTGTTGTTTTGGTTTTTTGCATCAACGAATCAGTGCTATTTTCCTTTTTCAATATTCCTTTCTAGTCTGAAGCCCTGGAAAACCTTCATGGTTACCTATCCACTAGCCACATCTCCTTGGTTTCAGAGCCAAAGCAAGATCAGATAGGTGTTGACCCCTGCTAGACAAAACAGGAAGGCAAATTAAATAATTTGGTTTGACTACCAATGGAGGATGTATTTAAGAAGATGCTCCACAGCTAATATCTGTAACATGATGCTACCCTTATTCAAATGACAATTAACTCCTCAAGGATATAACTCTTGGTTACCGCAAGAATAGAAAAAATAATACAACTTATCAAACAGCCTTTCTGATTGTCATAAGGGGGACATGAATAGTAAGAAACATGATTTTGCATATGGAGACTGATGCAGTATGCTGATGCAGAAATGTTGTCTTACAAAGTACATTTTGTGTTATTGTAATATAAATACACACGCACATATACACACACACACACATATGTGATAGTTTAACTTTCCAGTCAATTTAAACCACAGTCCTGACCTTGAATATGCACTGTCTGGTTTAAATTAATTCAGGTGAAGCACTATCCTTACCTCTCCGTTACTTTTTTTTTGTTCAGGATGAACTTCAGAAACAGGGACAATTTTTTTAAATCAGTGGAAACTAACTTGACTATGATGAAAAAAAATCTCATTTTTAATGTGATTACATAACCTGCAGCACTTTCATGGATGAATTAGGCTCTTCACTTCCAATCATCTCCTCAGCATCTATAATAATAACAAATCAGAAACTGAGAAAGGCCTTTCTCACTTTCCTTTGGCTCTGATACTATTAAGTAAATTTAGAAGTTCTTAAAAGGACTTTGTTAAATTAATAAAATAATTTGGGGTAGCTCTGATCTCCAAATTAAAGTGCATGAGGTACAGTCAGATAACTATATTAAGTAGGACACAGTAAGTTTTAATGGAGTGCATTATAAATCTCATGAGGGCAACAATGAAATATCTTCTACATTAGTACCTCAGTAGCTTTTCTTCTGAAACAAATAAAATAGAACAATAATTTGTATTATTATGGCATGAAATAACTTCTATGAGCAACTCTGGATAATATATTTAAAGGAGGAAAAGCTTGTGCTCTCGTTCTCTCATAATTCTCCTTATCAAATGCTCGTGATTATAAAACCTATAAAATATAGAGGAACTGAAAGATTTCTTACTTTGTGAGAAATTTGTTATGTCAACTGACAAAGCAAATGCAGGAACTGTGCTCAAATTTAGTTAACGCAGCACCCAATGGAATTAGCAATGTTTTAAACGCTGAGCTGAAGTGGGGTCTGAGACTCCAAAATATATGAGATGCATGAGCAAAATCACAGAGCAATTCCCCAATGAAATAAATTCCATGGTAAGCATTTTTAAACAAAAAATAATATCTTACCTTTCATTTAGAAGCTCAAGTTGCCATACACAGAGCTCCTTACTCATATCCTCCTCCCCCACATACACACAAGAATCTTCAATCCTGAACTGAGAAAGTGACTGCCCAAATCACTCAATGAGTTTGTGATCAGGTTGAACTAGAATCTGGGTCTCCTTGCTCCTCATCCAGCATTTTATTTATTACATCACACTGTCTCACAAGCCTGTTTCTGAACACTCTGTTTAGAAATAATAAGCCATGCTTTGGAAAAGAAAAGTACATCTATGTCTTTGGTGAAAAAAAGTTACATTCAGATCTTGAAAAGTTTTAGAAATCCCATGCCATTGCAACTCTATAGAATAAATCCAGACTATACAGTAGATGCCTAATTAGGATTTTCCAAATAGGTTTGTGTTGTCTCTATATTCCTCAGAAACTTTGAGAGTTATAACCAAGCCAAACATCTAGGCATTGTCAATATGAAGAAGTCTGGAGAGGCGCCTTTTGAGATTTTAAGAATTGCTGATAGATTGGGCATTGGTAAATTTACCTAAGAACACCCTTTCTATATATGCTGTTAGAGAGCCCAGGATGGGTATGACTCCTCCTGATGACATCATCAAGTTGGGTCTGTCTGTCTGAAGTAGCAGCCTGTGGGAGAAACCCCCCAGCTTTGGCGAAGATACTTGACAGACTTTAGTGAGTGTTTCTGAAAGCCAAAACAGAATAGTGAAACATAACATACTTCACCACAGTCCGGATGCAACAAGGGAGGAGCTGGGCTCTCTTGCAGCATAGATAGAAAGGGCGTTATCAGGTAAATTTACCAACACCCATTTTCCTCCATTCTGCTGCGAGAGCCCAGAATGGGACACACCAAAGCCTTCATGTCCTCAGGAGGGTCCTTGTCTGGTCTCTCACTCTGAAGTAGGCATCATTCGCTGAACCTGTCTGCCAAAAGCCACACTTGTGGAGGTGTAGAAATCCAGATGGTAGTGTCTGATGAATGAAGATGGGGATGTCCATGTAGCTGCTCTGCAAATCTCCTCTTGGGGTGCCTGGGTGGCCCAGGCAGCCGAAGTTGCAGCACTTCTTGTGGAGTGTGCTATCAAGCCATGTGGTACTGGCAGAGCTTTGGCTTTGTAGACCTGTGTGATGCAAGCCCTGATCCACCTGCTTAAGGTGGCAGGAGAGGCCTTGTTACCACAGTGGGAAGGGGAAAAGGATATAAACATAGCCTCTGACTTCCTAAACATTGAAGTGCATTTGATATAAATTCTAAGAGTCCTTCTAACATCTACGGTGTGCCACTTATGCTCTAAGGCATGGTATGGATGGGAACAAAAATCAGGAACTACTATGTCTTGGGATCTGTGGAATACAGAATTTATTTTGGGTACAAATGTAGGGTCTAAACGAAGAACAACTCTATTGTCATGAAAAGTGCAGAGCTCCTGCCGTATAGATAGAGCAGTCAACTCTGACACCCTTCTAGCTGAAGTGATGGCTATAAAAAAACCCACCTTGAAGGTCAAGTATTGAAGGGACACCTTTCTGAGGGGTTCGAAGGGAGGTTCTGTTAGAGCCTGGAGGACCTTCCCAGGATGGGAACCTGTGAAACACAGGAGGGCGGAAATTGGAAGCCCCTTTTAAGAATCTCTGAACTGAAGGATGATGGGACAAGGAAGGAAAGGAATCCCAGGAGATGACTG
>BHFT01002140.1:0-10302 GCA_004320025.1 Laticauda laticaudata | reverse complement strand
TTCCTACGAACATCCGCTTACCATCCTCGCTATGTACTACCCACATCCATTCCTTTCCATTGTTTTCCGTTCTGTTTATGCAAATTTGGGGCCCTTTTGAGAGTGGATAACAATGGATGGAGCCATCCCCGAAATTTTGCTTGTCCACTGTGTCCTTTTTGCATATGTTTTGCATCCGTTGGCCAGTGTGACCTAGCCTTTAAAAAAAGATTTCATGGCTTTAAAAATGAAGACTCTTCTGATAGAACCAGGGTTTCTCATGAGTGCAAGAAATATATGAATCGAAATTACCCTCATTGGGAATCTTTGGGAAATTGGATAAGCCAAGAAAAATTTTAAATTCATTTCATATAACTTAAGCATGCTTTTCATAATCTTTCACTGCTCTTACTTTTCTGAAAATGCCAATTCTGTCCTTTTTCTCCAATCTATTTATGGCTTCCTATGACTTCATTGTATGAATCCTAATAAACTAAGGCAAATACAAAGCAGGAAATACTGTTTCTTGTATCAATTGTCTTCTGTGATAAAAGACAAGGCATCCCTGAATTAAAACAGTGTTTCTCACACAGAAGCACTTAATCTCCCAATCATGCAGAGATACAGGTTTTGTTAGTCCAAAATTACAGCTCACTCAGATGAATAAAAGAGACCAAGGAAGGAGTATATTTTTTTTAGCTGCCCTTCCAAATACTTTTCCTTTTCTTGGAGTGAGTCATTTTTGCATTACTGCTTTTTTGAGGCTTTCTCCATCTGGAATGGTCTGATGCTACAGCTTCCATTCTGCCAGAAATATGGTTTCTTTAGCTTTGCTGCTCTTGCCCTTATCTCTGGTGATTTTTCTGATTTCTCACATTTTCTTTGCTGTTTCTTATCCTCCTTTGTCTGCTTATTCCCTTGTGGAAAAAAACATGTATTTCCTCATTAAAAGAAAAATCTTTGTATATTTTTTCTCAGCTGGTGGATTTCAAAATTACTGCAATATTTCTATTGTAATAGAACGTAGTTTAGTTTTCACCATAACACTTTTAGAACAGTTTTTAGTGTCACCAGGTAAGGAGAAAGGATTGGCCCTTTCTAAAATGCTAGAGCAGCATTTCTCAACTTCAACAACTTTCTCAAATTCAACTAAATTTAATTCTAGAGTAGTATACATTTTAAAGTTATTTTGTAAGATAGATATAAGCTTTTGAAATTCATCTTAATTTGTCTTTGTTTAAATGGATTTATGAAACCAATAAATGTTTTAAGATAGTTTAGTCTATATTATTGAAATTGTTCAGGGTGTTAGGTTCACTACAGCATAATATATTTAGCTAAAAGCTATGCACAAACATTTCAATAATTCTTCCAAATTATAGACAGGCAGCAAAACCTTCTCTCAGAAGTTCCTCTGGGAGACTGGTGAAACAATGTGTTCAATAATTAAGATGAAACCATATAGCCATTGTTTTATTATAACAGGTGCATTTGGTTACTAAACATTGATTGCAGTTACAAATACACAAAAATAGTTGCGTTTTTTTTTCTCTTCAGAACTGTTTTCAAATTCCAAGAATGCTTCAAAAAGTTAAGGGAGTTCTTAATTACTGAGAAAAGACTTCTAAAAATCTCTTAGGTAAACATTTTATAAAAAGGACCAAGTTTACATATGAATTTCTCTTGAAGTAGAAAAACAAACTGCTTACATGTGACAAATTGTTCCAGGGGGCATATCTACAAGGTAGAATTCAGAGACATTTGCAGGTAAATAACAAAGTGGTGAGCATGCTTTGCTGAGACTAAGGGTGCTGAGGGTAGCTCAATTTTTTAAAATCAATAAACTTAATACTGCAAGAGAATTTCCATAAATCTGTTAGCAGAAAAGCTAACCATCATGGATACAATTCTGATTACTCTAGTTTTGATGATATTGTGATGGCAACAGACCTGGGGTGGGATTCCACCAGTTCGCACTTATTCACAAGAACTGGTTGTTAACATTCTAAGCAGTTCAGAAAACCGGTTGTTAGAAGAAATTACTGGCCTAATTGTTGAGGTAATTCCCAGTTAGGACAATGAGTACATACAGGGAGACGTATAGAGAGTAGTGTTGGAATAATACACACACAGTACACAGATACACTGTACAGTAAATGTAGGTTTTTTACTTCCAGCAAGGTTTTAAGCAAGTCCAAAAAATAAGCAATCCAAAGTTTCACAAGGTTAATCAGAAAGTTTTCAAAATCCAGGGTAAATCCAAATATCAAAAGTCCAGTGTCAAAAACAGTTCAGTATAAAACTTAAGGCCCATGTCACACAGCATCCCAAGGGATGGAAACAGGATGTAAACGGAGAAGAAACACTTGCGCAATCATTGGTTACGCAATGCTCTGTTCTGTACTCACTGCGTCGTTTTCATACTCTCTATCTGTCCAGCATCCCGTCGACTGAGATTTCATCTGCCAAAAATTTTTTGGCTACACAAAACTTTTTTCAGCAGATAAAGTATCCATGCGTCCGTCTACATCTGCTACGTATACAGGGAACATCCGTTATACATCCATCGTCATCCGTTAGCGTCCGCCACTATACTCCACTAGGACATCCACTGCGCATCCGCGCAACTCACATCTGCTCCAGTGGAAAATGGACACAGGGAGGAAGTGAAACGGATGCGGAACGGAACATGCAGCCATTCAGTAGACAGACTAGAAAGGGGAATGAAAGCGGATGCAGCTCCGCATATAAAGCAATTAAAAGGAAAAAACGTTCATATAGGGGAACGTATCTCACGATATTTGGGAAGTCTGCAGGATGTCGAGAGAATTGCAGGAAAGGACAACTAGTGGAAAAAATGATATTTCACTAATAAAGGGGGAGAAAATCACCTGGATCTCACTTTCAGTCCCAGCAGCCCTGCCTGTGCAGACCTCTTCAGCCTTGATTTGCTCTTGCTCTTCCCAGCAGCATCCATCATCTCCAACCATGGATCGCACACTCCTTTTGGTAGCCGCCAATCATTCTAACAACAGTGCGAAGCCATCTACAGGCTCTTTCACCTGTTCTAACGCAAGGAAATGGAGGCGTCCAAGAAGTGTGTGGGTCCGAAAGATGGATAGCGAGAAGAGCGGAGTAGGATTGTATAAACAAGCTTGATGGTGGAAGCTGAGGAATGAAGAACCCCTCGTGCATTCGAAATATTCATGAGGATGCCGCCGCCATGTTTCACAAATTGTGGAGCGGCTTGAAGACCCAGGTTGACCAAAAGCAAACACCAGTTCCCGGCCCAACCTGGACCCTGGGCTCAAGGTGGCAACTACCTGTGCACCTTGGCCTCCAGGACCACGTACAGGAAACATGCAGTAACGCCTGGAGGGTGCCACACAACACCATCAGCATTGTGGTCCAGAAGAAGTGGTGCAGGGCCATCATCGAAGAAAACCTGAGGAGCTCCTCCAGTTGCCCTCCACTGAAAGAAGGCCTGGAAGAAAGTTGCAGAGCAGTGGTTAATTAGAAGTGGAACTTCCCCCACAGCCGTTGGAGCCATAGATGGAAGCACGTGGGCCTGCAAAGCTCCAGCCAACTCAGGGTCCCACTTATCAAACTACAAAGGGCTTATTCAGCATCAATCGCTTTCGCCAATGGTCGAGCTGACTAACAAACTTCATGTACATCATGCTTCAGGCAACGGGTCAGCTCAGATGCCCAGGTATAAAACGGCTCAGTCACCTCAAGGAGGGGCTGGAACACAACCTCATCAATGGCTTCCCAGATCCAGACCCCCTGCCCAACGACACACAGATGTGCCCTACTTCTTCGTGGGGGATGACGCCTTCTTCCCTCAGAATCTACCTGCATGAAGCCCTACACTTCCCAGAATGCCTCACCCATGAAGAGAGGATCTCAAACTACAGCTGTCCAGGGCAAGGCGGGTGGTGGAGAATGCCTTTTTGGCATCCTGGCCACAAACAGGTTCCAGTACTCTCACCACCATGCAGCATTGCCCAGAGACCGTGAGAAGCATCGTGGAAGCTTTGCTGCATCCTGCAACAATCTGAATGCGGCAACCGCTACCCCAGCTCTGCAGAACAGGCTTGTTGGACCATAACAAGGCAATGGGGACATGAGGCCTGTGAATGGAGGCAAGGGTGAAACCTGATAATACTTGGGATGTACAAGGCCCCAACAGAGCTTCACATGAAGGGAAGAAGCAGAGCGCAAACCTCCTGAAACACTGGTGCAACTCCCCAGCTGGAGCAGTGGAGTGGCAAGACAAGAATGGTAAGATGCTTAATGGATGCTTCTTCAGCCTGTCTCATCACACTGATGAGTTTGTGCCATGGTATGTTGAGTGGCCCTACAAATGAACAGGGCATTTATAATAAAGAGTTGTTTATTTGAAATGTGTTTGATGAATGATTAAATTGTAATTGATAATAAAGGCCATAGGTGTGGCAACCTGGGAGGGTGGACCATACAGTCCCACTATTGCTTTGCACTGGAGGTTTGTCTACTCCCACTGCTATTACCCCATCCCACAGGTAATCCCTGCCCATCCCACTGCTATCCTAACCCATCCCACAGCTATTACCATCCCACAGGTATCCCTGGCCCATCCACTGGCTATCCTTACGCCAATCGCCACAAGCATGGCAAAGGCTTAAACCATTTCTAAAAGTTTCCAACCAATACTTTATGACTAAAAGAAACTGAACCAAGTGTGTGAGCAAAGATAAAACTTTAATTAATAACAAACTGTAAAAGCAAAGTGACCCAAGTAAAGTGTCCAAGTCGACAAGATAAAGTCAACAGGTAGCAACCCGTCCTCTGGCACCTTTCCTTAGTCACTCTGAGGCGTAACCCATAGTCTCAGGGGTGAAGAGTCGCAAGGTGCTGTGGAGGTGGCAGTGGCCTGGAGTGCTGTCTGAGGTGCCATTGGGGTGCCTGGCCCCGAGAGGACAACAGGGGATGTGTGTGGAGGAAGCTCTGAGAGAGCTGCTCAGTCTTGGTGATGTTTGAGAGCCCCTTCCTCCATGACATGGGGTGTCAGTCCCAAGAACTGATGACAGATGTTCTGAGGCCGGGTTTGGCCGTGGGGTGGAGGAAAGGAGGAGTGTAGTGCGGCTTGTCTGGTCTGCAGGTGAGCGAGGTGAGGCGTCGGTGGCATCTGTGGCATCGGTGGCATCGTGGCGTCAGTGGCATCGGTGGCATCAGTGGCAATCGGTGGCACCGGTGCAATGCGATAAACCTGTGCCTGGACTGAAGGGCCTGCCTGTGCTGCTGAGAACTTCTGGTAGCCGTACCTTGGTAGGCTGAGGGCCTGTGGAAAGCCTTGGAGGGCTTGTTGACATCACCTAGGGTGGAGGAGCAGAACTGGACTGGGGTTGAAAGCAGGTTCAGCTGGGCCTGGAGGGTTTTGCAGAAGACCTATGACCTCTTCCTTGATCACCTGGTACTGGGATTCGGACATGTCCATGAGGGTCTGGGTTGAACGTAGGTGAGGAAAGGGCTTTCCTGTTGGAGGATGGTATGTCCAGTGTGTACCAGCTGAGAAGAGGAGAATCTATGCTGCTTTTGGATGGTGCTCTGATCTCCAGAAGGACAGTGTGGCTCTGTTCCTCCATCTAGCTTTCTGCCTTGCTTTCTGTGGAGGTGGAGCTGGGGGTGGTGTGGGTTGGTCCTCTGGTGGCAGCAGCCTCTTCTCTTGCTCCAACTGGCGTCAGGAGGTCCCATGTGCTCCGTCATGGGGAGTGGAGCTGTCGGGGGGGGGGTCCTCCGATCGTGGGGGTCCAAAGAATTCCTGCCTGGAACAGGAGCTGGCTCTTGGCCAGAGAGGACTGGCTCTCTGTGGGCTGCCCCTGAGAGAGAGGGTTGACAGAGGGGCTGCTCCTCGGTGGGCAGATATCACCCTCCAGAAGCTGCACTTGGCCATCAACATATTGTCTCCCGGACGGTGAGCTTGACCACGGCCTGGCCAGACTTCCTTGAGGTGGCAGCTTCCCGTACCAGGTGTGCATGTGCTTCCACCAAGCCTGAGGAGGACCTCCCAAAAGTGTAGCCCAGACTCTCCCGCCTTCTCTCTCAAGCCGCCCTGCTTCCACTTGGTGTCCGATAGAGGACTGTGTCCTTCCGCCAGAGGTACTTGTTCCTTCTTTCAGCCATTCGAGTACCTCATCCTCATAATGTCCTTCTTCGATGGAGTATGTCTCCTCTCCCTTGCGGCGATTGCCTCTTCCTCCTCTGGCAGGGCTTCTGGGCCCTCATCAAGTCAGGCTTTTGAGGTTCTCGGGTCTGGTCGCACCACACCACCACCAACCACAAAGCAACAGCAGCAAAGCAGCAAAAGCAAAGCAGCCAGGCAGCAAAAGCAGACAGCAGGACCAGCAAGCACAGCAGCACCAGCAGCAAGCAGCACCAGCAGCCACCAGCAAGCACTCAGTAGCACCAGCAGAGTAAAGCACCAGCAGAAGCACCAGACCAGGAGGCCAGCACCAGCAGAAGCCCCAGCATCGGCGGCAGAGTCACCCCCAGCTAGCAGAAGCCCCAGCAGAAAGCAGAGCAGCGCCAGGGGTGGGATGGTGGCCCTTTCCTTCTTGCCAGGGCTGGCAGGAAAAGGCACAGGCTTCCTCTTCTTCCCCATGGTTTGTTGGCTGGAGATGTGGTCTGGCAAGCAGGGTCTTTCCTCTGAATGGTGACCCTGCTTGCGAGCTGCCTCTTTTTATATCCGCACGGGCGACGCAATGGCATCCTCTCCCCGCATGCGCGCAGTGAACGCTTTGCACACCCACTAGGCAATCCGCTAGGCAATCCTCTAGGTGTCCATAAGGCATCCGTGATGCATCCGCCGTCAATCCGCTCCTTCTGCTGCACGTCCCACTTCGCTGTGCTTCCCCCGGAAGCCCTGCGGATTGTGCCATCCGCTTCCATCACTAGGCTTTCCGTGGAGCATCCTCGCTTTACAATCCTGGCTAACGTCCTCCCCCGTCTGTTCTTTCTGTTGTTGTCCGCTCTGCTTATGCAAATTTGGGGCACTTTTTGATTAGAGATAACAACGGATGGAAACATTTTCTCATCACGCTGTTTCCTTTTTATACTACGTTTTGCATTCCATCGGCCGATGTGACAGGGCCTTTACATTAAATCCAGTAATATCAGTCAATGAGAAAAATTGGAGGCAACGGCAAGAATACTTTCCAACAAGAAGGAAACAAGATACACCTCACATTCCTCTGAGACTCAGATTTAAACTAAACAATCCAGGTTTCTGGCTCCATTTTATGGCCATTTGAGAAACCACACCCAATTGCATGCTCTTGCATTCCCTTAAAAAGATAGTACTAAAATGTCTTTCCTGGTTTAAATATTTCTAACCCAAATACCTGTTTGGTCACTTATATTTCTGACACTAACAATCCTGTAAGGAAGGCAGGAAGGAAACATTCTGGTGTTGTTTACAGAAATTGTCTCTCCATTAACCTTTGTTACATTCTTGGCAGGACTAGACTTCCTGTCTTAGGAACATCTCTGGAGTTTTTTTCCCCTCCTTTGCTGGTACTTGGCTTGTGTGAAGTAACCATTCAGAGTTACAATGGCTCTGAAAAAAGTGACTTATGACCATTTTTCACACTTGTTGCAGCACCCTACAATCATGAGAGGCCAGGTGAGGAGATGCGTGCCTTGATGTGAGTAATATTGAGTTGGCTACATCCAGCCAATAACATGATCACCAAGCCATGTCCACCCAGTCACATGACCACTAAGCCACACCCTCCACCTAAGCCATGCCCACAGAACCAGTTGTTAAAAAATTTGAATCCCACCCCGGAACAGACTGAATAGGGCAAAGAAGTTTATCTTGTACTCCTAATCAAGACTACCCTATTATCTAGATTTGTTCCTAACTTTTCTGGCAGATAAGTATTCATCAGTTTTCCTTTAAGTGCTTCTTCCACATTACTTGAATTATATCTCTTGCCATTCCTGGAAATTCTGGGCACTGGAATCCCCAACACGTCTGAGTTGGAGAGAGTTGGCATATGTTGCACTAAGGCAAAGGCTTGTTTTAATGACAAAAAATATTCAGAAAAACTTTCACTTTCATGGGCAGGGGAAAGAGGCCCCCCACAACCCTCTCCCGATGCATGTTGAAAAAGGGCGGAGCTTCAGTTGTATGAATGTGACTACTATGCTGGCTTTCCCCCCTCAGTCTACCCCTGCAGATATTCCTTGTGTTTTTCATAGAAGTGAGGAAGATGCTGTTCTTTGGACTTTGTTAGAGAAAGTTCCAGCTGCCCCGCTGATCAACTTCTAGAGATGGAATGTGAAAAACTATGCCATTTAATCTTCTTTGTTTCAAACAACTCATGAGCCCAATCTTGTTTTTCTGAAACATGCAGTTGAGACAGACATATCCTCAAAGTATCAGCCATAGACACTCTGTTTAGTTCAATCTTTTGTTACAGATTATGAGCAATACTTACTCCCTGTGATTACTTACATCTAACAAAAATCTGGTTTAGTTCCTAAACCAATGACTTCCTTCCAAAATGTATTTATAATATTTAATGATATTGAGAACATTATCACTGTACATTCAGGCAAGTACCATTCAATAGCTAAAGGCTACATGCATCACAACTTAAAAGGCAATGTATAAAAAGATCCTTTATTGTGCATGCCATCTATTTAATGTTAGTATTTTTTAATGTGAATCATGGAAAACTGTGTCCATGGAAAACTGACTATTTGCTGAAAACTAGTTTCTTTTTCAATCATTTGTTCACAGAACAGCCTCACACTGCACAATGTTTATGCACTCTTGGGTACATGAATTTCTCCAAGAACATGTTCAAATGTCACACAGTTCAAACTATGTATAATCTCTCTCAACAGGCAATTTTGTGATATCTTTGCACATTCAGCCTCTGGCTGTGATTCTTAAATTTGGCTTTATCTGAAAATGCATTATAAGCTTTTGCATGATGAATAATTCAATTTTTCTCTAGGGTCATTACAATATTTTCATTAGCTCTATAAATAATTGTATAGTACATTTTTAAAATATGTGTGTGTTATTTTCAAGAAGGAAATTCAAGACGAACGTCCCTTGAGAACAGATGAAAGGGCCAAACAGAAAAATTGAATACTAGGGTAGGAGGAGAATGGTATACTGAAATTTTAATGTATTTCTTCAGTTGTTCAGGTTGAAAAGTTTTGAGGATAGATTTTGAGGTTTTAATAATTTCCTGGTTGTGTTGTGAACTCTAAATATAGTTAAAATAGGGATATGTTTTAAAATATCATTTCACAAATCACATACTTTCAATAAAAAAATTACCCAAAATGTCATTAAAAGTTCAAATCTAATGAAATAGGTGTCCCTTCAGAACACTCTCCATCTCTCTGTGTGTCTCTTTCTGTCTGTCTCTGTCTCTCTCTCTCCCTGTCCCTCTCTTTTCCTCTCTCTCTCTCTCCCCTTCTCGCTTTCTTATCTTATAGGCTTATGGGAATCTCAATCCTGCAAGCAGAATAAATAGAGTGAGAATGTCCAATCTACCAACACTTTAAACATTCTAAAAATATGAATGTTGACCTAGGATTGTCCCAAAGCTGCTTTTTCAAAAAGCAGCTGGATTTTTTTGTTTTTTTCATGAAGATGTTTCGCTTCTCTCATCCAAGAAGCATCCTCAGTTCTAATGCCCATGAATAGCAATAACACTCTAAGCACAAGACTTATATACCACTTATAGTGCTTTATAGTCCTCTCGAAGTGGTTTACAGAATCAACATATTGCCCCCAACAATCTGGGTCCTCATTTTACCCAACTCGGAAGGATGGAAGACTGAGTCAACCTTGAACCTGGTGGGATTTGAACTGCCAAATTGTAGGCAGCTGGCTGTTGAAGTAGCTTGCAATACTGCACTCTAACCACTGCGCCACAAAGGTTGGGGAATGGAAGGATTTATATTCCTTGCAGGGATTCGGACAGCCACTACCTGAGAATCTCCATAGACATTCAACCTAAGATTGTTGTAATTGATCTATGACAATAAAACATCACCATATCTACTGGAAAAATAGGAAACTATTAAATTTCTTTGAATATATATTTATTAGACATATGAAATAATCTCCTATCTCAGAAAGCATGCCTTATAACTACTGTATTTTATATAAATGAATCCCATATTTTATTAAATTTGTCCATATAAAGTATGTATGTGAGTGTATGAATAATAATTACATTAAGGCCCTGTCACACTGCCCAACGGATGCAAAACGGACACAACAGACGAGCAAAATGTTCCATCCGTTGTTAT